>JASDQU010104728.1:212083-225530 GCA_032191745.1 Picea mariana | reverse complement strand
AGGCTGAGGAATCTCAGTATAACATACAGTGATGCTGGACACATGGGGCGAACCACCAAAGATGATGAAGAGTCATGATGATGATCAGACAGAGCACGCGAGAGGTGGAGGATAATGGTGCGAAGTCAACATGCAGAGGGATTGCGAACATTGCATGCCCAAGGTGCACAGAAGCTATAAATACACGGTACAGAGAAGAGATGGGGTTGTTGTTGCTATTGGTGGTTGCTGTGGTTGTTGTTGGTGAAGGTGATTCATGTGTGAAGAAGGAGGAGAGTGCAGCAACTGAATAGCACAGAAGAGGAACTGTGCAGTGAATGGACATGGAGCATAGAACATAAAAAGTGGAAGAACAGACAGCGCAAGTGATGTGTGCAGAAAGGCAATGAGGCAGACAGAGCAACGAAATGCAGCAAAATAGTGATAAGTCTGGTAAGCCATTGTTGAACATCATATCACTTTAATAAGTTTCAGTAGCAAAGATTTATATTTCAGGGTGGCTGGGAGGAGCTAGGGAGGACTGGTGTCCTCAAAGGTTCAAGTGGGTGCTTGAACACAGGGAGTTGGTGCTTCCTTCTAGTTGGTGCTAGAGAAACCAGGGAGTTGGTGCTTCCTTCTAGTTGGTGCTAGATAAACCAGGGNAGCTTGCAAAACTGAGGTTGTAGCCTCATTATGAGTTGGTGCTCATATGTATGATACTGTAAAGAATGTAACCATTACTTATCATATAAAGGAAAAGAAGTTTTTACCCTGCATGGATTTCCTCGGGAAATATCTGTCTCTGTGTTTCTCATATATGTGAATGATGCTGAAAGTGCCATTGTTTATTTCCCTGCATTATTGTGATCATCATTCAGTGTCTCTACAAAGAGTTTAAAAGAATCATAATTGTTTAAGCACGGAGACAACTGATTCACCCCCCCTCTCAGTTGTCTAACATAATCCACTCTTCAGCTTTAGGTTGCTTCCTTCTATATGTAGCAACATTAGTAGCAACACTTGCAAACATGCAAGAATTCTCTCTTTCCTGGTACAACAACCACCATTAACAGCTTTCATATTAATATATATTCAACAATAGAATAATCCTAATCTTATTATGTTATATATGTATATTAACAAATTGGCATTTGTCAATTCATATTTGTATGCACTAATAATGCATCATTAAAATGCTTCTAAATGCATTTGCATGTCAATTTCATGTACTATGTATGGCTGTCCAACAAGCCATAACATAATTGCTGCTACAGTAATTGCAACAACCTCTTTCTCCCTGTATCACTTTTCTTTGTTGCCCCTAGAAGTCTTCAATTCTTCCTGGATTCCTAAATCTTCTTGTGTTCTTACAAAAGAAAATAATGTGCCTGATTGTTCACTATCTTGAGTACTTTTCCATCCCAACCTTTCTTATCTACTTTGCACACTTGTAGCCATATATTATGTTGATATTGATTTTCAACATTCCATTATTACTTGGATCCCTCTAATCCAACTCCTACATGACCAAATTACATTTCCAACCATGCTCTCTAATTAACCTTGGATATTTAACGCCGATTTCTTTATTGAAACAAATTGATTTAGCCTTTCCTTGACTGAACATATCAACACTTGGATTTGCTTAATGAACGATTACTTTCTCCTGTCCCGACCCATATTATTTCAACCTGAATTGCATAATCAACTTCCATCATGCCATATTGATGGACCTATTCTTTCTTCTCCATGTTTGAATCATTTTGGATTAACATCCCAATGTACCCTGTTAATGAAATCATCTCTTGGGAATTTACTCAACAATCCTTCCCATTGTTGTCACAGTTCCTTGAATGTTGCAAAAGACTATCTATAACTTGGTATCCATCTATTGTTACCTTTCAACTATATTAATTTACTCATGAACTTCATCCAGTCTCTAATACATTTAGCTACGAGTAATTCCTTTGCTAGGAGTTTTATTGCATAATTCTGGATCCAATCTTTTCACAGTATATTCTTTTATGCCTCAATTGACACTCCTTACTTATGTGCACCTTCATTTCTTTACCCTTGAAGTGATGCCCTTCATGCCATGCTTCCACTACGCACTCTGATAACCATAAGGGAAGTATTACTCTATAATTGCATAGCTAATCCATGGAGATGATGCACTCTTTMTCCATATATGCATTAAGCCTCTCTTTCTATCTGATTACTATCATTCTGATAGTCAATTCCTATTAGAATAGATTTTACTCCAATGTATTGCTTAATTTGTATATTGGTTTCTTTGGGAGTAAATGGAATTTCACTATTTCATTCACTACATGATATATTCATTTTCCCAGATTCYATTGAGTACTTGACTAACACGAGTGGACTTCCTGTAGTGGTTTCCTAAGACTTTATGGTTGCACCTAGATTCATACCTTAACATTTTGTAGTCTTGGTTTTTGATCATCTTATGAAAGATTTTGTCGTAGCACTCTTGCCCTGAGTACCTCTGCTTAAATTTAACTAAATTTCAACCCTCTCACTTGTTATGAACTAAATGTTGTTTACTCTGCAAAATTTGCAGCCAACAAAATTTGTTAGGATAAATAATTTAACAAATTTATGAAATTATGTRCAATTCTGTTCCAATAATGCATCATAATTCATTCTTCTGATCTCTTGTAAAAATTAATTACCCAAGTCAATTTTCTGGGYGGATACTTAGAATCCATTATCCAAGACCTTTCCAATAAATGCTCCCTTGCTCAGTTATGAGTCTTGAGCAGAAAGTTATGGTCATTTGAAAATTGCCCATTAACTTCTCCTGTTCACACTTCAACTAGGTGCAAATATGAAATGTAATTATGCATTTTTGCACTTGTTCCATTGGATTTTTTGTAGAAGCGCAATTGTGTTTCTTCATATACAAATTTTGGATAGTTTTTCCAAGTTTCACCTCTTTCTGGATTTTGGGTTGCTAGTTACAACCCACTGAAGTTCTAGGCCAATTAATGTTTTTGGCCTTGAATGCTATGGGTACCTTCTATTCCATCTTAAACATTTTTAACATGCCCAAAACTTTAATTCAACTCCATGATTGTGTTCTATGGTTCAATATCTTTCCTAATGGTCTTAGTCAAAGTTTTGTGATGCAAACCCCCACCCCTCCTAGGGTGCTCGCGTGACCTCTCGGTCTTAGGATCTTCTTCTGTAACCGAATTAGCTCTCGGATTCATGCTAGATCCTCTCTTCATGTACACAGGCCCTTTTTATTTCTTTATGCATGTCCAAAAAAATCCGTGAGTGCTTTACTCTAAGTCCCTTTCACCTATAATCAAAATCACAATTGCTGGCCCCTTTTCTTCGGCAGAAATCTCACATGACCGTAGGCTAGAACCAAGCGCTCAGCTAAAAGGTGCTATCCAGAGCTCCAGGACTTTGACACTCCATGGACATTCACCTTTTCAACACTCCAATATCCTGGAGTGGTTATAGACCGAATTCAGTCATAAAGTGACTTTAATCAACGGGTGTAAGTCTTCTCCCTATCCTTCCTCTCTCCAATCTCTTACGACCAAATCTGATGGTTGGCTGAGATTCTCTTCCCTCATCCACGATCTATGGTGGATATTCACTTTGGGACTCTGGGCTTTGGGAGTTTCCACGACTCCAACACGTAAATATCCTGAACTGCTGAACTCCCAAAGAGTCCAGGGATCAACGACCCACACTTTGCTCCTTGATCTATGTCTGAGATAAAATCCAGGACTCTGAGCTTCAGAGTTTCCTGACTCTAACACACGCTACCTCCCAGATAGCTGAACGTCTAACTAAAATTGACGACTGACACTCCTCCCACAGCCAACGACTGTGATTAACTCAGGGCCTCGGGCTTCAGAGCTTCTCTCACCAGACGACCACCACACTCCTAAATTACCAAATGTCGAATTGGTGAAGAGAGGAGATCTACGACTGAGACTCTCCTTTGATCAACGACTAGGATTAACTCCAGTACTTTGGAGCTTCGAGACTTTTCACACCAAAATAAATTTCACCCACAATCCTATGGATAACCAAATTTTCGAATGCTTGGAAATCTACGAACACGTGTACCCAACAACCGATGGTTAGGATTTACTCCAGAATTTGGGACTTCAGGGAATTATCCACTCTGCGCAACCACAACTAATTTCTCCTAAAGTTTTGAATCACCAAACCACTCGGGGATCCAACGGCTCGCACTCTCCCAGTGATCTATGAAATAGATTCACTTCGGGACTTCGTAGATTCGAGGATTTCTCCTCTTGGCGACACAAGGGTCAGTTTTTCCCGAAGTGTCGAATATTTGAATTGTGAGATCTACGAATCATGATGTAATACCCCTAGGCTGAACCCCAATTGTAAATGTAAATGTAAATATGCTTATAAGATGGTGAGCTGATGATACAGGGTCTTTGGTCTAATTCTGTGCGCTTTGAGTTAGTGCGTGGGAATCTCATACCAAAAGAAGAGTGTGCATATTCTAGATTTATGCGCACACCAAATTGAGTGTGCGATCTTAAGGCCAGGGAGCCTTTGTATATATGTTGTGTTTTATAGGCTAGTGAGCTAGGTTATTATAGGCTAGAATGCTTGTATGATTATTAGGCCAGGGAGCCTGGAATGCTAAGGGTCATGGTGCCTATATTTTAAATGTAAATCATACTCATATTGTTAATGAAGTATACCACTGCATGTAGACCGACCAAACAAAAGAGATGGGGGGATAAAATCCAATAGAAAGGGGTAAGGGAGCTAAGAGTATAGGAGAGGGGCTAAGATAAAGGGGGCTTGATCCTAATGGAATATTATATTAATATTCCTAAAAAGTTAAAGTATGGATATAGATTTATATATTATATCCTAAGTTTCTAAAGGGGGTACAAGAGAGTCCCTTGGGTGCCATGTGTCATAAAAGGCACATGCATATATATAGTAGGGAGATTTAGTGTATTTCCCATCATTTCAAGATTATTCACTCATGTTTTTCTTCCATCCACTCATCCATGCTACCACTGGTACTTGTAACTGGTTTGGATTGCAAGCTGAAGAGGCGGGTTGTTAAGCCCATGGTCGAGGAAACAGGTTGTCGGGACCATAGGCATTTCTCTCTAGGTGAGAGATTTGTTATGTCGAAGAAGCGGGTTGTCAAGCACGTGAGTAGTTTTCTCTAAGCGAGAAAGTACTCATAATTGTTCCCTGGTGCACTAGGAAATAACTACCGAGCTCTAAGACTTCCTGTCCAACCTGTTGTTGAAGCTCCAGAAGGGAAGTGAGACAGTCGAGATATTGTTGAGCAGAGAAGGGGTACACTTCCTGGGGTGGGACATGCATGTGGGGAATGAGAGACTGTAAGCTAGTTGTAGCAGTTGGGCACCTTAGACCGAGCAATTATGCTGCTTGTCAGACCTTAGACTAGCTTAGTATTCCCTTTTCCTGGTAGATTTTAGCCCCAACTCGGGGGTGACCCACTATTGAGATTACGAGTAGTGTGGTCTATGTTTGGGAGGAATGTGGAAGGTCTCCACGCAGTTGGTGATATTTTTATCAAAGATAAGTGTCAATTGTGTGTCAAATTATGTGTTTCATCATTATTTATGAAATTTTTTTATGGGTTTTTCCTATGTATGTTGCATGTGTATTTCTATTATTATTATGTATGAATCTGTGTATTTGCAGAGTATTTGTATGTTTTACATTTTGTATATAGTTTGACAATTTTTCATGTGGTATAGTCCAACAGGTGGTTGGGGATGTTACAACATGCATACCAATGAGAATTCCATGCAAATTCTCTATATATCACACTTTATGGGACAAATTTTATTTGAGAACACCCCCTTCTCTATAGGAATACATTTGAGCACTTCCATCTTGCCTCATGTATCTCAAGTCTCAACATTAGTGGCGCCTTTTCCCACTAGTCTTTCATCCACATATTTGGATGCAACGTATGCGAACCATGTTTCTTGTACCCATGGAAAGGTGCAAGGGGAATCATGCCCACTTACCACTAGGACCCCATGATTGACCCAGTGAGAGGGGTAACTCTAGGACCTTCTCCTGGTAGTTCCTCCCCTCATCTCGATTCTTATTGATGTATCATCTATGCCATTGGAATCATATTTCTAAACCATTTTTAGAATTTCTTGCTTTGATACTTCACCAGGAAACCATTTTTTCCAGACGAGTCAAAGCTCATACTTTTCCACCGACTCCTTATTCAATTGGCCACACCACTTAAGCACCAATATTTTTGTTGTTGTTATTGACTATTAAACAGGGATTCCCCATTAATAGCCACTTTTATTCATGGATGTGGGTCTCCATTAGGCGTTGATTTCCTTGGCATTTAACACCATTTTCTCTCCCTTCTGCTCATTGCATTTGTCTGTCATTCCTAGAAATTTCCTGTATGACCCCCTTATTGACACCTAGAAGCGCAACGCAATACCCCTTCCTGCAAATGAGTTGCAATGCCTTATTATTTATATACATATATATAATAATATACCAGATAGGTGGGACCCCCTTGTTTAAATCATGGTAAAAAAGAAATGCTTCACTGAATTGCACACATAACAACCTTATGAAGCATATTCTAGTTTGAGAAAAACACAGGAATTTGAACAAGTTTTCACATGCAATAAATTCTGATAAGGGCTGGCAATTTAAAATTCAAAGGGAAGTTTTGAAGTGACAAGCACTTTGGTTATGACTGTTATGCATCTATGATTAAAATTTGAACTTCAACTCACACACACGTTGGTTATGACATATTGCAATCATGGCATATTGTGTTATATCATTGGTTATGTTTGGTGAACAATAGTTATGGTTTATGCAATTGTTTTGAGGTCAATCGATCCTTGCAAATTGGAACTTGTTAGAAATATGGGACATATCATATTATGGTGCTGGTATAAAACTATGGTTTAGGAGGGTTCTCGTTTCAATTTGGCAAAGTAGAAGTGACATGTTGGATTTGAATATGGTTGATTAATGCAAATGATGAAGTTTGGATGCACTCCACCCTAGCTATGGTTGATGGCAATTAATGAGAGGGTGGAGAAGCGACATGCATTTATTGCACGTCGTTCTTACCCCACCTTGAGCTCACCACCCTCACTTTTTCGCGCATTTTTGATTTCTCTGGTTAGTTTGCCTCCATTTCGCACAGTCGTCGGGAGAATAGTGGTGGTCTTTGGTTATTTTCGACGCTTTCCTCACAGGTATGGTGACTCTCTCCCTTCCATTCATCATTGTAACCTTGCTCTGGATAAAATATCTATGTTGGATCTTAGAATTTGTATGCAAAGTGTTTTCTTTCTAAAATATATGGTGGTTGATTGTTGATCCAAAAAGGATCCAGAGAAGACTAAGGACAACTCAAAATTTGCAGAAGCAACTCAGAAAGCTCAGAATGGCCTCAACAGACAGAGTAAGGGCAAAAATTCAAAGTCCTCAAAACTCAGTGAAATTGGCATCATCGCGAAGATCACATCCCAAGATTTCCAACAGCGTAAACGACTCATCAAACAGAGTTACAGATCAAAAGATATTCGTGGTCAAAGTTTTTGTCAACCTAGCCCAGTCAGTGGGGATGAGTCAACATCTGTACTACTGATGTTAGCATCAATACAGATGATGTCAACATCCATACAATGTACGTGGCACACACAGAGGGTGACACATGTCATATTGACATCATCATGGTGATGTGGCAACACCATAGGCTGCCACGTGTCACTTGTTTTTGGCATTTTCGGGTCAATCCCTGGACCAATGAAAAAGCGCCATGTGGAAGTCCATATAGCCACATGGCAGATCGTACGATGACATGGTAGGTGTTTGTTCAGGTGGTTGGCGTGGGCCAATGGTTGGCTGCCACGTGGTAGTGGGAAAATGCCCAATGAGGGCCCAAAACTGAATTTCAAAAATAAAAAAAATAGGCTTGCTAAATATGGTGGCCAAACGGTAAACTCTGACAAATCTAAACAATGCTCCAAACTGGTGAAAGCTCCAATCCACTTATATGTATATTGTTATAAATATAACCCAAAAGGGGAGGCCCATGAGCTCGACCCCGGTACCTCCCCCCATACAACGCCTTAACAATAACATCTGCCATCGTTGGGCCAACAGACTACGTTTTTTAGTCCACCCTGCTTTTTCCTTAAATGCTGAATCTACCCATGGACGGGGAAGAGGGCGCTTGACGGTATGATCGAGCAAAAAATTCGAGACGTAGTACAAACAATTAAATGCAGGGAGCAGGGACAGAAACCGAGACGAGATTTCTCAAGGGCCTGGGAGTGCCAGAGTCAGATTGAGGCATGGAGACAATAACTTTTGGGTAATTCGATGCCACGAATTCAATGGTGCTGTCTATTTGAGAAAATCTTTTGCAGCTTAATTCCAGAATTAGGTATATGTATGTATTTTTCCAAATTCTTTTGCTGAGTTAATAAAAAGGCCTACCCATTTGAGAGTAGGACCCATAGACGTAGTCCATCAGGGACAAACTCCGTTATCAAGTTTTTGTGTTCATATTTGATGCTCACGTCTCTTCATTATTGAGCTTTTCCTTCTTTATGTTGCACTTTAATTTATGCTCATTTAATACAATTCTTTATAATTCACTTCGATGAAAAGATCCTGGATCATGTTGGCATCAGAGCAACCATCTTTGACCTTAATTGTTGAGTGTGAATGCTTACTAGGGCCAAGCATAAGCAGGGTGAAGGAAATCTTAGGACTTTCAATCCCAAAGTTGGTCGAACATCCTGAAGGAAGAAAATGGTATAAGAGGACAAGCGTAATGAATAGGAGAAAAACTTCCATATGGTCTTTTATCGCATGTCAGAAATGGTCGAGCGAATGTATGGAGACTACGAGAAGAGGATGAAGAAGAAAGGAAAGAAAAATGAAGCACAAGCTGATGATAATGCTTCGGTAAATCAAGGGGCTAGAGGAGACCCTCTCGAGCCTCCATCTTCACCATCAAGTTCTAGCTCTTTTTCCTCTGAGCATTCTCATCATTCTCATCATTCTAGCCATAAATCTTCTTTCAAGAAACCATTATTAAAGCTTGATGTAAAATTTTCTTTACCTATGTTTAATGGAGAAGCTAATCTTGAAACGCTAGATAATTAGATCTGACAGGTTGAAGTATATTGTCGTGTTCAACAGATTGATGAAGAGGAAGTTAAAGTACAATTGGCTTCTTTTCGATTGGAAGGCACTGCTCTCGTATGGTGGGATAACAAACTTCAGGACATAAGTAAGTGTGGTAATCTTCTTTCCTCGTGGTTGGAATTTAAATCAACGATAAGGAAGCAATTTTATCCATTGGGTTATTTACATAAAGCAATGATGGAATGGCAAACTTTAAGACAAAGTAAAGGTCAAACTGTACAAAGTTTCATGGAAGAATTTAGGAAGAAATCTCTTGCATTAAACATTCCTTTGGATTCTTATGAAACTTTAATGAAGTATATTGGTGCACTTCACAGTTATATTCGTCATACTATTGTATTGTTTAACCCCACCAGCCTTGATGAAGTTTGTGTGCAAGCCACTCACCTTGAGAATAGGGGAAAACATGTTCAAGAAGATCCCACAAGGAAACCTTCCAATTTCCCACATAATCCGTTTAAGAAGTTTAAAAGGAAGGACAAGAAGAATGCCACTATAAAGAGATAAGAAGGAAAACCATCTTGCACCCATTGCAAGAAAAGTGGTCACAATGATGAACAATGTTGGAAACTACATCCAGAGAAGAAACCAAAGTAGTTCGGTGGAAAGGGGAAGACAAAAACCTATGCTACAGTGCAACAAGATCTTGGTTCTGATTCAGGAGATGAAGGAAAGATCACAATAGTTGGAGTACAAGGTAAAGATTCCCTTTATGCTAGTTCAAATTCCAATAATGAATCTCATGATGATGAACATAAGAGGAATGAATTATTTCATATAAGAGTTGTATCTAAACACACTAATATAGATACATTATTTGATCCGGGTTCCCAAGTAAACTTGATATTTGAAGCACTTGTCAAAAAGATGGGTCTTGAAACTAAACCACATCCAAATCCTTATCCTCTTGGTTGGGTATGTGATAAAGAAAAACTTAATGTCACCAAGAAACGTAGGGTCATATTTTCTTTTGCTTCAAAGTTGATTGATGAAGTGGATTTGGATGTTGTATCACTTGATATATGTGGCATAGTGTTGGGGAGTCCTTATCTTTATGATAGAAAATCAGTCTTCTTTCGTCATGAGAAAAAATATCACCTTACTATGGGTGGAGTGGAATATATTGTTAGAGCCCACAACATGAGGGTAAACACAACACTTGTTAGTGCAGGACAAATGAAGAGACTGATAAATAGTAATAAGATATATGTACTCATGGTCGTAAGGGAGAAAGATGTTGAAAAATCTGACAATTTCCAAGGATGTGAACCTTCTCATAAGAAACAATTAATTGATATTGTTTGTAAGTATGATGATATTTTATAGGAACTAGATGGATTACCTCCTAAGAGGGAAATCCAACATGAAATACATCTTCAACATGATTCTCCTCTTCCTAATGTGGGCATGTACATGATGTCAGTTGTAGAGATGGCAGAGATCAAGAAGCAAGTACAAGGCTTATTGGATCAAGGGGTCATCAGGCCCAACTCATCTCCTTGTGGTTCTCAAATCATGATGGTGCCAAAGAAAGATGGCACATGGTGAATGTGTATCGGTTACCAGGCATTAAATAAAATCACAGTGAAAAATCGATACCCTCTTCCTCGTATAGATGAATTACTTAATCAGTTAAAGAATGTTGTTTATTTCACTAAGTTGGATTTGCACAGTGGATACCATCATATCAGGTTGCAGAACAGGATGCATGGAAGACTGCCTTTAAAACCAAACATGGATTGTTTGAGTGGTTAGTTATGTTTTTTGGGCTTTGTAATGCTCCGACAACTTTCATACATGTGATGAATGATGTATTCAGGCCATTTCTAGATGATTTTGTGATTGTATATTTAGACATCATTCTTATATTTAGTGGGACTTGGGATGAACATGTAAGGCATGTAAAGCAAGTATTGGATACTTTTCAAAGGGAAATGCTGTATGTAAAATTGTCCAAATATGAATTTGGTAAGACTGCACTTGTGTACTTAGGTCATATTGTAGGAGGAGGACAATTAAAAATTGATCCTTCCAAGATTGATGTAATTGTAAATTGGCTTGAGCCCAAAAATGTAACCGAAATACAGAGCTTCTTAGGTGCAGTCCAGGATTGGAGGAGATTCATTTCAAACTTCTCTTTTATAGTATCTCCTTTGCATGCCTTAACCAGTGTGAAGAACAATTTTCAGTGGGGAGGAAACCAACAAAAATCTTTCGACACTTTGAAGGAAAAGATCGATACCGCACCAGTATTAGCATTGTCAAATCTTCAACAACCCTTCGATATCAAGACAGATGCCAATGGATACACCATGGGTGAAGTATTGATGCAATATCGTAAGCTTATCTGTTACTACTCTGAAACTTTTAACCAAGCTATTGTTAACTATCCTACATATGATAAAGAGTTGTATGCATTAGTTCAAAGCATAAAGAAATGGAAGCACTACTTGTTAGGGAAGGAAACAATCATACATACAGATAATCAACCCTTACAGTATCTCCAAGCACAAACCAAACTGCAACAATCTAGACATTACAGATGGATGGGTTTTCTACAACAATTTCATTTGGTAATCAAGTACAAAAAGGGTACGAGTAACAAGGTAGCTGATATGATTTCTAGACCTCCTATTGTTGCTTCTATTATTTTGAAGAATGGTTCTTTATCTCATGATAGCTATGCAAAACAATATGCCATTGATGAAGATTTTAAAGAAGTATATGAGAAGTTAACCCATGGTGCACAGGTAGAGAACTATTGTCTACAGGGAAAACTACTCTACCATCTTGGAAAACTATGTATTCCTACAAGTGAACGAGTCCATGTAATATGAGAAGCTCACACTTCTCTTGTGTTTGGGAATTTTGGGGTAGGAAAAACTATGGCTCATCTACATAGATTTTGTTACTGGCCTCAGATGGAATCAATTGTAACTAAATATGTAAAGGGGTGTGTGATGTGTTATACTTGTAACCCCACTAATAGAAAACTGGGGCTATACTCACCACTGCATGTTCCATCCCATCTATGGGAAAGTATCTCCATGGATTTTGTAGGGGGTTTACCAATGTCAAAAATGGGTCATGAATATTTGTATGTTGTAGTGGATAGGTTCAGCAAGATGTGTATCTTAATGCCATGTAAAAAGCAGATCACTGTTGAGTAGACTGCTAATCTCTTCTTTTAGTATGTTTGGGTTCACTTTGGGTTACCCACATTTATTATCTCGGATCGAGATACTCGATTCCTTGGGGATTTTTGGAGAAGCTTGTGGAGAATGATGGACACCAAGTTGAAGAGGAGCATTGCTTTCCATCCACAGATCGATGGACAGACAAAGGTTGTTAACAAAACATTGGTACTTTTGCTTCTAGGTTACTGCATCAAGCATCCCAATTTATGGGATGAACATATACCCTATGTACAACATGATTACAACCGAGCCTTGCATTCCTCCACTCAATGTTCACCTCTTGAGACATGTTTTGGGTATTTACCTAAAGTTCCTTTGGACTTGATGTATGGGAAAGATGCCAATTCAAATGAAGAAAGAAACAAGGACAGAGCCCGCAAGTTCATCTAGAGGATTTAGCAGGTACACCAAGCATTCAAGGAACAGTTGGAGAAAAGTTAAGCATAGTATAAAGATCGACATGAAAAACACAGGGTTGATCATCAGTTCCAGGTTGGAGACTAGGTATGGCTTCACATCAATAAGGAATGATTGAAGGGTGAAGGAAATAAACTCAAGCCCATCCGTTATGGACCCTTCTCACTATTTTGGAGAAAAGTGTTACTGATGATTTTCGTCTAGATCTTCCACCTTATATGTAGATATACTCAGTTGTAAATGAGGAGAACTTGAAACTTTTTTAGCCTCCCATGATCATGGATCAGGGTGAGGAAGTTTCAATACTTTCAGTTGATGAGTTTGATCCTAAGCACTTGGATGAGTTAAAGGAAGATATCATCCTGGATAGAAGGATGAAGACTTCATGCAAGGGTGATGTTGATTATCTTCGAGTAGGCTTAAATGACACACATCCAAACAAGGAAAAGTGGATTGAGAAGGAAAAGGTGAGGGAGCTCTTCCCTCACTTATTTGTTGATTGATGAAAAAATTTGGTGGTCCAAAAATCTCTCAATGGGAAGGCGTGATCCAAAAAGGATCTAGAGAAGACTAAGGACAACTCAGAATTTGCAGAAGCAACTCAGGAAGCTCAGAATGGC
>JASDQU010104728.1:189329-211094 GCA_032191745.1 Picea mariana | reverse complement strand
TACCATGTGTCACTCGTTTTTGGCATTTTCGAGTCAATCCGTGGACTAATGAAAAGTTTCACATGGCAGTCCGTACAACCACATGGTAGACCTTACGATGATGTGGTAGGTGACTGTGCAAGTGGTTGGTGTGGGCCAATGGTTGGCTGCCACGTGGCAGTGGGAAAATTCCTAATGAGGGCCTGAAACTAAATTTCAAAAATAAAAAACTGAGCCCGCCAAATCTAGCTTCCAAACGGTAAACTCTGACAAATCTAAATAACGCTCCAAACTGGTGAAAGTTCCAATCCACATATATGTATATTTTTATAACTATAACCCAAAAGGGGAGGCCCGTGGGCTCGACCTCGAGACCTCCCCCCATACAATGCCTTAACAATAACATTCACCGTTGTTGGGCCAACAGACTACGTTGTTTAGTCTGCCCCGCTTATTCCTTAAATGCTGAGTTTTCCCACAGATGGGGAAGAGGGTGCTTGACAGTACGATCGAGAACAAAATTCGAGATGCAGTACAAAGAATTAAATGCAGGGAACAGGCACAAAAACCGAGATGAGATTTATCAAGGGCACGAGAGTGCCAAGGTCGGATTGAGGTAGAGGAAATTGACAAAGAGGTCATAGAAGACCTTAGTTTTCCATTCATTTCGATGCCAATCCACAATAATTGAATCATCTTTTCAATCTAGGTTCTTCAACCTAGTAGGCCAAGGGATCCTCTAGCTCCAACTTGAAAGACATCCTTTCCAAGCACATCAAAATTTTTCTGGTATCTGAGTCCCTCCTCATGTATCAATGCAACCAGAACTGCCTACCAATGATGGTTGGAAAGAGATTGTCCACCAACCTATTGTTCATCACCACGATTGGCCTACTGCTTAATTTCCATTACCCCTTCCACCACCTCCAAAGAATGAAATTTCCCAAGTTGATCATATTGTCTCACCCGTGCAGTCATCTCATGCTAGTAAGAGGTTGAAAACCGATATCTACGAGCTTGTGTAGGAAAAAGGAAAAGGAGTATCCACTCCCTCCAACTCATCCAAAGAGTCTTCCAAATATGTGTCCTCCCGCCTTCATCTTAAGGATGATTGTTCTCATGTTATCAGTGCAGTTTAGCCTCAAGGTTCCAACAATGTAAGGCTGCGACAGAAAAATCAAAAGGGGACAACAGTGAAAAGAGGTAAAATGCCTCTCATAGTAAATATGGTTTTTGATGATGATTAATGTTATTTTTTTATGTAGAAGACAATATTTTTACTTTGACAAAGTTTTGGACAACAAGCATATATTTAGGTAGTTTTGTTTTTGGACAGTATGGATATAATGCTATGTTGGATATGATCATATTATATTTTGTTGATATTTAGATATTTGATTATAAAAATGAGCATGGGAGTTACAAGGAGGATATTTGAATCAAATGATTGAGTTGATATTTCATGTTTGATGAATATTAAAAGGAAATAATTGGGAGTCACATTTGGGTTCCACCTATATAGTTATTATTAATTAGACCCTTATTTATATATACTATTATTATTTGTCTCGACTAATTAGTTAAGCTAATTTGGCTTAACTAAAGAAAGGTAGTTGAACTACCATAACTTATTGAGAAGAAATAAAAGTTCAATGAGATTAAGAGACAAGGGGAGAGAATAAAAGGAGAACTATAGCCACAAGGTTTGCTCTATACTAGTGAGATATTTTCAACTTTCATTCATTCGGAGTTTACTAGAAGGCTTAACCCTCTTGATGAAAACATGCTCTTATTGAAGGCAACAACATTCAAAAAACTGAATCACATATTTCAACAACTTGTTCTAAAGGTGTATGATTTATCTTTGGGAGTCTGTGTATTCTTGTTTGTGTATGAATTGAATTTCATGACTAATAAATAATATCTTGTAGAGTCAAGTGACAACATTTTGTGGCAAGGTGATCCAGATCTTTAGCTTAAGTTTTCTTCTTGTTTTTAGAGTCTTTTTGTATGGTTCCCATCGAAGGCTTCTAAATTTGACTTTGGTCCCTACCCTTGCAGGGGTTTGTAAACATAACTCAATTTTTTTTATCTAAGAATGAAATAAATGAAAAAATCCGATTACTGTTTCAGTCTCATAGATGTGTTTTAATGATCTAGTTCATTCTTTTTCTTTTATCTCCATGTACACATTCATGTAACTTTGTTTAAGTTTATTTATTTTGCACTGTTATATATAACACATAAAAACCAACCTTGATCCTTTGTACTTAATACTTGTGGATTAAGCGATTGTTTTTTAGGCTATAAACCCCGGGTGACCTTCCCAACAATCTTGTCTTAGCCCAACAAGATCTGAAAATGCTTGTGTTATCACTTATTCTTGCAAGGGAGAGTTTTTCCTAGATTTGGACCTTAGGTGGGAAAATGCGAAGAATGGGGTTAAAAAACCACTAAATGGTGCTTATTCTAAGTCTGTTAGAGTGATGTGACCGTTTGACGCGTTGTGCTAGGATGCGCGCAAATCTGGGCGGCTAGGATTAGCGTGCCTTGTATCGACGGTTGTTGGCCTTATTGGGGCCTCAACATGCACAGTCATTAAAAAAGGTAGAGTGGACAGAGGAAAACAATCATGGTTTTTTGAGGCGCTACGTGTCCGCCAGAGACACACATCGGGCCCAAAAGAGGGAAGGAATCAAACCTCTTTTTGCAGCCCCGATGTGCGCATGCCCTATCCCAGGCCGATAAGTGGCTGCTCCACAACCGTTCTGTTGATAGTTGTCCTCCACTCCATCTCTCTCCTCTGTTCGTCACATCCCTCGCTCCCCTTTCATTCCCTCACACCTGTCCTCCACTCATTGTCCCACCTGTCACCTCTCCCCTTCTCATCTCCCGCCACATGTGCCACCTCATCTCCCACCTGTGTCGCCCCCACAACTTCTTCCCAGCCTCCGTGTCTCCTCCACCTGGCCATCGCACATCGAGCAGCCTGCCGTTGTGCCAATCGTCCTGCCAGACCCTCGTCCACATCCGCTGCCTAGCCATCCCGACAGGCATCCAACTCAGCTCCAAGTGGCATAATGTAGAGGCCGCCACATCTCACAGGTGTGGTGCTGATTGAGGCCTTTTTGATCTCGATGAAGCAGTTATTAAGGTTGGTTGGTGGTGGTTGAACATCTTTTCCACCATAAATGGAAAGCCCGAGAAAGGACTGTTAGCAAGTCGACTCAGTTGCATTCATCTCATCTGAAGCATGATTGCATCTGACAGAGCTTGCTTCTAACAGGAGACTGCATGCACAGTTTTCCAGGAAGCATGCAGATGCAAAGCCTTTAATGCAAAGACCCAAACACGCTTCTACTGCAGGAACAAAATTTTTGAGTACAAGTATGGAGTTCTATCATTTTGTAAAAGGTCTTTGGTTGAGCAGAGCTCCCATTTTGTAATATGTTTTAGCACCAGAACTGTATCTGGTTATGTAATCAATTTGAGACTTTCAGTTAATAGAAGTCAGTTTCTTTCCATCTCTCTGTAAACACTTTGTTAAGACACTCGGAATTGGAGGATACAATTGAGGGTTATTATGCTGCTGTAATGTAGGTTTGATTACAATAGCATAGTGACCAGTTTTAATCAGTTCTCCTTGTTATATTTTTCCCTCTCACACTGAATGGCTCGGAATTGGAGGATCCATTCGAGTTGTTGTGGCCGCATAATGATGTAGGTTTGATCATTGTGCTGTTGGAACTGTGTCATTTGGACACATTTCAGTGTCTGAAACCTGGGCCCAAAAGCATCATCGAGCCCGAGTTTATCTTCTTCAAGCTGTTGGAAGGCCGAATGCCCATAACAGTCTTTTTCTTGTTTTCTCAGCAAGTCTTCCCTCTGCTCGCCTTTAAACTCAACCCACTGACTGAAGTTAATATGGCCCTCACTTCCCTGTGCATTTCTTGTCCAGTTCTGTGTTGTAACATCATTATAGTGCCGAGTTTTGTCCATTGACCCCCACCCATTTAAACCAACTTCCACCTAAACATTGATGGGTATCAGGATTACCTTTGACGCAATTCAGAGGTGACTTCTGGTGCCAACATTTCTGGCGCCGCTCCTGGGGACAAAATTGAATATTTTCCCTGGGATAGAACGACAAAGCTTACTGATTCTGAAGGTGCATTAGAACTTAGTACATCAAAGATTGTAACTATGCACCTAGCGACTCCACTATCTCAACTCCACTATTTTAGTGTGACTGCTTCTGGCTACATCTGGTAGCCCTTGGGAGAACACAATGATTGGATCTGGTCTTTGATGGTGAACAAAAACCAGACACACTCATTCTGTGCATCATTCACCTAGTGACTCCATGGTTGAAGAATCGATTTGCGACTCCACTGGTTCGAAATGGAAAGAATCATGGCTCGAAGGTTTGCTCCCTTTAATTTTTCTACTGTTCCTGGTTTTCCCAATGTTGTTCATGCTAGAAATGAATGGAATGATTATTTGCCTATATTTAGAGAGCATAAAGAGTACAACCCTGCTCAACATCTCAGAGAGTTTCATGAACTCATGCACCAATGGGAGATACGTCAGGAGGATGTATTAATGAAGATGTTCATGTTCTCATTAGCAGGGGATGCTCTTGAGTGGTATCATTCTTTACCCCTTGCTAGAATTTCTTCACTGGGAGAATTACATGCATCTTTCAATGCTCATTGTCAAAAGTTTTATCCCTTTGAGTTAATTTGTCATAGCTGTTGTGAG
Organism: Picea mariana; assembly: GCA_032191745.1. NCBI lineage: Eukaryota > Viridiplantae > Streptophyta > Pinopsida > Pinales > Pinaceae > Picea > Picea mariana. Next base: position 206,354 of record JASDQU010104728.1, on the reverse strand, counting down.
GGATACAACGACTGTATTCAAGATAGAGTTGCTTCCTACACAGGCTGTGAGGAGGAAGGAGATGCTCTGAGTGAGATAATGGAGCTGGTGTAGTCTCTTTCTACAGAGTTAGAGGAATTGAAGGAAGAACATGAGTGCTGCCTTTTTGAAGAAAATGCAGAGGATTTTCCAGCCCTTGAAGCAGATGTTCTTGGCATCCCTACGAAAGATGATGATGAAGATTTCATGACTGTAAAGGCCCTGCATTTTTCTCTTGAGGTGTTTGTTGTCCCTAGCTTTGATGATTATTCAGAAGAAGAGCAACAAAGCCCTACATCACAGTTTGTTGACCAGAGGAGCAATCAACATGTATATGACAACTATGAATTAGATTCTGAGCTAGATATGAAGGATATCCAAGAAGACATAACAGAGCCTTATCCTCTTTTCCTTAAAGAAGATTATCATTAGGAAATCAACCATCCTTGGACTGGAGAAGACACTGATCAACATGATGAAGAGCAAAGTTTTCCCACGGGTCCTATTTATGATGATTATGAATCTGACCCTTGGGAGAGACAAGAAGAAGAACCAGAGGAGCAACAAAAGGGGCAGTTTATCTCTTGTCCATAGCCTATCAGCGAGTAGCCATCATCTGAGGATAGTCAACCTGTATCAACCTCCCATCCGCCTGTGCCTACCAATAATATTCAGTTCTGTATGAGTAGCTGTGGAGCAGAGCAGGATTTCTGCTACAAATTTCATAAGATTTACCACTCATTCTATGAGCTTGTTAACGAGTACATGGAGTGGCATTTTCTTCATATCTTGGAGCCGCCTAATTTTATCTCAATTTCAACCCTTGGAGAGAAACTGAAAGTTGTAGCCGTCCTCCTGTCATGGTTGCATCATCTACTAATGGTCACTGATAGAGTAAAGGAGCTTCCAATTAGGAAGTTACTTGAATGGCTGTGGTGGAAGTTTGCTTTCACCTAGTATTTTGTAAAATCAATTAGTTTAGGATGTACATAAATAAGCTCCTTGGAGCCCTTGTATGTTGTTTTCATTTTATTTTTCGACATATATTCCTCAGCAGGGTGTTTTTAGCTTGACTCCATAGCCCAACAGAAGGCAACTGGAATTGCAAAAGGAGGTATTAGAGCCTTGCAGGGACGAATCTATCCCCCGTGGAGCCTAATATTATCACATATTCTTGCAAGGGGGAGTTTTTCCTGGATTTGGCCCTTGGGTGGAAAAATGCGAAGAATAGGGTTAAAAACCCACTAAATGGCACTTATTCTAAGTCCACCAGAGTGATGTGACCATTTGGCGCATTGTTCTAGGAAGCGCGCAAACCTGGGTGGCTAGGATCAACGCTCCTCGGATCGACGGTCACTGGCCATATCTGGGCCTCAACATGCACGATTGTTAAAAAAGGTAGAGTGGGCCGGGGAAAACAACCATGGTTTTTTGAGGCGCTACATGTCGGCTAGAGACACACATCGGGCCCCAAAATGGGGAGGAATCAAACCACTTTTTGCGGCCCCGATGTGCGCATGCCCTATCCTAGGCTGACAAGTGGCCACTCCACAACCGTTTCGCCGAAAATTGTCCTCCACTCCATCTCTCTCCTCTGTCTGTCACATCCCTCGCTCCCCTTTCATTCCCTCAAACCTGTCCTCCACTCACTGTCCCACCTGTCGCCTCTCCCCTTCTCATCTCCTGCCACCCGTGCCACCTCAGCTCCCGCTTGTGTCACCCCCACAACTTCTTCCCAGCCTTCATGTCTCCTCCACTTGGCCATCACACACCGAGAAACTTGTCGTTGCGCCAATCGTCCCGCCAGACCCTCATCCATGTCCGCTGTCTAGCCATCCCTGTAGGCATCCAACTCAACTCCAAGTGGCAGAATGTAGAGGCTGCCATGTCTCACAGGTGTGGTGCTGACTGAGGCCTTTTTGATCCCAATGAAATAGTTATTAAGGTTGGTTGGTGGTGGTTGAACATATTTTCCACCATAAATGGAAAGCTCGAGAAAGGACTGTTAGCAAGTCGTCTCAGCTATAGTCAACTCATCTGAAGCATGATTACGTCTGGTAGAGCTCGCTTCTGACAGGAGATTGCATGCACAGTCTGCCAAGAATCATGTAGACACAAAGCCTTTAATGTGAAGACCTGAGCGCACTTCTGCTGCAGGAATGAAATTTTTGAGTATAAGTATGGAGTTCTGTCATTTTGTAAAAGGTCTTTGGTTGAGCAGAGCTCCCATTTTGTAATATGTTTTAGCACACGAACTGTATCTGGTTATGTAATCGATTTGAGACTTTCAGTTAATAGAAGTCAGTTTCTTTCCATCTCTCTGTAAACACTATGTTAAGACACTCAAAATTGGAGGATCCAGTTGAGGGTTATTTTGCTACTGTAATGTAGGTTTGATTACAATAGAATAGTGACCAGTTTTAATCAGTTCTCCTTGTTATTTTTCTCCCTCTCGCACTGAATGGATCAAAATTGGAGGATCTAGTCAAGTTGTTGTGGCCTCATAGTGATGTAGGTTTGATCATTGTGCTATTGGAACTGTGTCATTTGGGCACATTTCAGTGTCTGAAACCTGGGCCCGAAAGCATCATTGAGCTTGAGTTTATCTTCTTCAAGTTGTTGGAAGGACAAATTCCCATAGCAGTCTTGTTCTCGTTTTCTCATCAAGTCTTTCCTATGCTTGCCTTTAAACTCAACCCACTGACTGAAGTTAATGTGGCCCTCACTTCCCTGTGCATTTCTTGTCCAGTTCTTTGTTGTAACATCATTATAGTGCTGAGTTTTGTCCATTGACCCCCACCCAGTTAAACCAACTTCCACCTAAACACTGATGGGTATCATGCTTACCTCTGACGTAATCTAGAGGCGACTTCTGGTGCCAAAAACTTGAGTAAGGTTTTCCATACCTTTTCATCAACATTTTATTTGGTGACCATACTGGGGAGATCTTCCATATCTCTCTGGTTGATTGTATTCACGATTATATTCAATTTTTTTTGTTTTTCTAAATACTCCTAGACTGATTTTTTCCATGACAATACCTATTACAAGACAACTCAATATTGGAAATGGTATTGATGACCAAACTAACATTTCTTTGACCTTATTCAATACTATTTTAGAAACTGCTAGTACTCGTGCTGAACTTGAACGCTCTTGGGAGGTAATTGAAAGAGATATAAGTATCCGTGAATGCCGGGAAGCTAGAAAAAGGCAGCCCAGAAATCAACAATAACCTCTCTTTTCCTAAATCCTTGGTTTTCTTTTTCATGTCTCAAATCCTCGCATCTCTTGAAGGAGAAGAGGATTGTCCTGTGAAGCTACTCCTATTTTTGAAATAGGAAGGAGGAAATTTTTTTTATCAACACAAGAAAGTGCTCTAAGAAGAACTTTATCTGATTCTTCTAGTTCAGGTGCATCACCTATGTAATATTCCAGATATAAATAGTATGCAGGACATAAATAAATAGCTATAAATGGAAGATGAACAACAATATAACTAGAACAACACCACAATAATACCAGAAAGAGCACTTTGATTACTGAGAGCAATGTTCAGTTGCCTCTTCAAGGGGGCAACCTCCAGCAGAGCAGAGCTCTATTACAATAATATCCAAGACAAAAGTTCTCATACCCTCGACTTCTATTTATACTAAATATGTCTATCAAAAGAACTGTCTAGAGGAAGATCCTTCTAGAAGCGGAAGCTTATATTAGGTCTTCTTACATTGGACTTATTCTTCCTTATTTCTAGGCCTTATTAATATTGACCTTTATTACATGGAAATATATTTTTCTACCTACGTGAGGGGTTATATCCCTAACATGTCCTCGCCCTTAAAAACATCCTTGTCCTCAAGGCTTGAGATGGGGAAATTGCTGCAGAATAGTAGCTAGTTCCCAAGTGATATATGTTGGAGTTGTATCTTTCCACTGGACTAACACTTCCTTGATGGTTTGTTGATGTAGATGATGCTCACGCTGGTCCAAAACTGCTTGTGGTTGTAGCCAAATGGAGCCATCTTCGTCCAACTCGGGAAGGTTGGTTTGAGTTTGGAACTTAGTTCCAATCACCTTCTGTAAGCAGGAAACATGAAAAATAGGATGGAGCTTAGAATGATTGGGAAAAGATAACAGATAGGCCACCTATCCCACATGCTTGAGAACGGTATAAGGACCATAAAGTTTGGGCGCTAGTTTTTGACGATGGTCAACCTTGAGGGAATTTTGCTTATAGGGTTGCAGTCAAAGAAACACCTGATCTTGTTCTGCAAATTGACATTCAGAGCGACCTTGATCTTCTTGTTTCTTCATGCAATTCTGGGCCATGACCAGATTCTCTTTGAGGGTACGAAGAATAGCCTCTCAAACTGTAATAATTTGGTCAATCGCCTAGACCTTTGAGACACCTGGAAAATATGAGAGAACTAAAGGTGGATTTTTTCCATATACCGCTTCAAAAGGATTCATGCAAGTAGTTGTATGGTACAAAGTGTTGTACCACCATTCAACTAGTGGTAACCATTGAGCCCACTGATTTTTCCTTTTCGATGCAAAACACCTCAAATATGTTTCCAAACACTTGTTGACAATTTCAGTTTGACCATCAGTCTGGGGAGGATAGGCTGTGCTAAGATGCAATTGAGTGCCTTGTAGCTTGAACATTTCTTGCCAAAAATTGTTGGTGAAAGTTGGGTCGCGATCAAAGACAATAGAATGCGGCATGCCATGAAGCTTGAAGACCTGATCCATAAAAAAATGAGCGACAATGGATGCTGTAAATGGGTGTTGAAGAGCACATAAATGAGCATACTTGGAAAGACGATCAACTACCACCATGATGAATGACTTATTGATTGATTTAGGTAAGCCTACAATAAAATCCATAGAGATATCCTGCCAAATAGTAGGTGGAATCGGAAGTGGTTGTAGTGTGCCAGGAGATTTGACTGTTTCGCCCTTGTTGTGCTGACACACATCACATTCAACCACAAAATTATGAATGTCCTATTTCATACCATCCCAGAAGAAGGAACGTTTGAACCTATCATAGGTTTTGGTAAGCCCAGAGTGCCCAACTGTGGGTGTAGCATGAAGCTCATAAAGTACCATGGATTTAAGTTTTAACTGTTTACTTAAATACAAATGACCTTTGTATCGAAGCTCATCATTCAGCCAAGAGTACCCTGGGGAAACTGGAGAATTGGATTGCAATTTTTGTATCAGATGCGAACTTTTGGGATCGTGTAGCCATTCCTGGCAAATAGCTTGGAGCCAATCTGGTACGATGAAGGAGAGAGGAAAAAGGGACCCTTCATTTTCATATTTTTGGGAAAGTGCATCAACAACCACATTGTCTTTTCCTTTCTTGTAAATGATCTCATAATCGTATCCAAAGAGCTTAGTTACCCATTTTTGTTACTCTGGGGAGGAAAGGCGTTGTTCTAGAAAATACNTTAACTGTTTACTTAAATACAAATGACCTTTGTATCGAAGCTCATCATTCAGCCAAGAGTACCCTGGGGAAACTGGAGAATTGGATTGCAATTTTTGTATCAGATGCGAACTTTTGGGATCGTGTAGCCATTCCTGGCGAATAGCTTGGAGCCAATCTGGTACAATGAAGGAGAGAGGAAAAAGGGACCCTTCATTTTCATATTTTTGGGAAAGTGCATCAACAACCACATTGTCTTTTCCTTTCTTGTAAATGATCTCATAATCGTATCCAAAGAGCTTAGTTACCCATTTTTGTTACTCTGGGGAGGAAAGGCGTTGTTCTAGAAAATACTTGAGGCTTTGATGATTTGTCTTAATTTGGAAGCATTTCCCTAATATATAAGGGCGCCAAAGATCCACAAGATGCAGAATAGCCAACATTTCCTTTTCATAGATTGATTTTCCCAAATTGCTCTCGGACAGTTGTTTGTTGGTAAAGGACAAAGGCCGACCCTCTTGAATAAGGACAACACCAATTCCTTTCCCAAAAGCATCACATTCCAAGATAAAGGTCTTTGTGAAATCAGGAAGGGCTAGGACTGGAGTGGTGCACATGGCCATCTTCAAGGTTTGACAAGCCTGAGCTGCTACTGGAGTCCAAGTGAAGGAATTCTTTTTAAAGAGAGCAGTGAGAGGTGCCACAATCTTTCCATAATTCTTAACAAACTTGCGATAATAACCCATTAAACTGAGAAATCCATAGAATCTTTTGAGAGTCTTTGGGTGAGGCCAATCTTACATATATTCAATCTTTTTAGGATCCACCCTAACGTTGGCCTTTCCAACAAGATGACCCAAGTACCCGACTTCCGAGGCACCAAAAGCACATTCAGATTGTTTGAGGAAAAGTTGTCACTGAGAGAGTAGATGGAGAACTCGATCCACATGAGCAAGATGGGATGTCCAAGTTTTACTATAGATGAGGATATCATTGAAGAAAACTAAGACAAAATGTTGGAGAAAAGGACAGAAGACATGATTCATGAGGCTTTGGAAAGTGGAGGGAGCATTACACAAGCCAAAGGGCATGACCAAAAATTCATAGCGGCCCTCATGAGTTCTAAATGTCGTCTTAGGAATGTCTTCCTCTTTCATACGAATCTAGTGGTATCCAGAATGAAGATCAGGTTTAGTAAAGAACTGGGTGCCACTCAATTCATCCAAGAGGTCATCAATGACAGGAATGGGAAATTTGTATTTAGTGGTGAGTTTGTTGAGGGCGCGAAAGTCAGGACGCATGCGCCAAGAACCTTATTTCTTAAGTACCATGACCACAGGTGAAGAGTAGGGGCTCGTACTAGGGCGAATAACATCTACGTGGAGCAGGTCTTGAACAATTTTCTCAATTTCATTTTTTAGGGAAAAGGGGTGACGATAGGGACGAATATTGGGAGGAAGGCTTTCTGGGACAAGGGGAATGGAATGATCATGAACACCACGGGAAGGAGGAAGTCCCTAGGGAGTGTAAAAAATCACTTGGTGTTTAGAGAGGATNCGTGGAGCAGGTCTTGAACAATTTTCTCAATTTCATTTTTTAGGGAAAAGGGGTGACGATAGGGACGAATATTGGGAGGAAGGCTTTCTGGGACAAGGGGAATGGAATGATCATGAACACCACGGGAAGGAGGAAGTCCCTAGGGAGTGTAAAAAATCACTTGATGTTTAGAGAGGATGGATTGGAGGTCCTGCGACACAGAGGGTGTCTCAATTGCTTGTATGGCATGGAGTTGGGAAATAATGCCAGAATGACCTTTTTTGAGCAGCTTTTCCATGCGATGGGAACTAATGATCTCTAAGGAACCGACGATGATGCCTTGGAAATTATATTGTTGGACCTCCTGGTCAAATTGCATGGTTAATTCCTTAAAATTAATGAGAATGGGACCCAAAGTCCATAGTCATTCTGCACCCAACACAATGTCATAACCGCCCATGTCGATAGCAAACATATGAGATTTCAGGTGATATTCACCAATTTGGAGACACACATTTTCACAACACCCTCCACATTTCATGGACCCGCCATTGGTAATCATGATTTGAAAATTATTGACTGCACAGATATAACAATTAGTTTCTTGGGCCTTTCGGCGATGAATAAAATTACGGGTGCTTCCACTATCAATAAGAATGATGACCTTCCTATGCTTTAGGGTTTGGGGAGCAAAGAATCTAGTGAGATCATTTATGGAAATGATTGGTTCTACTTCGGGAGGGTATGAGGGAGGGGTTATGTCAGTGGGTTCAGGTGACCCTGACACAAGGGGAGCCTCAACATCCTCCGAGATGGCCATACAAATATTTTGTTCCTTACACTTGTGTCCTGGAAAATATTTGTCATCACAATTATAACAAAGGCCTTTGAGTTTGCGTTCAACCATTTCGTCTCACGTCAATTTATGGATCTTTAGTGGAGGAGAAGGAGGAGTGGGAGTCACTGTTTTAGTGCAAGGAATAAAGGAGGGTTTTCGGTTTTGAGAAGAGACAACCTGTTGTGATTCCTGAGCTCTTTTAGTAGAATCCACCCAACTCTGAGGCCGAGCCATTTGGACATGAGCACGAATCTCATCCTTGAGGCCACTGATAAAACATTATCGGAAAAAAACATCAGACATGCCCTCTGTATGAAAAGCTAGTCGCTCAAAAGTAACTATAAAGTCTTCCATTGTGCCAGATTGTTTCAACTTTGTCAAATAACTTAAATGGTTGGTGTTAGTGTCAAAGCATTCATAAAGATCTGCCACAAAGTGTGTCCAAACCACATACCCTTGGCTTGCATTTTTTCTCCATTGCCACCATTTCCAACGTTCTTGATCTAGATGGAGAACAACATACCGGAGTTTGGACAACTCATCTGTAATGCCATACAAAGAGAAATAATGTTCCATTTGAGTTACCTAGCCAGTGTGATCCGATCCATCAAATTTGGTCACATCCACATGCGGAAGGCGTAGGTCACGCTAAAAGTGTCGGGGATGAAAATTATGGGAATGAGAGGAAGTTTCACCTTCAGTATGCAAATGTGGGTCAGATAAGGGAAGATCTGTAAGGATATGTAGCTTGGCACATATCATCGTAGCGATAGATTCAAGATGGGTAGTAATGTCTTGTTTGAGCTCTTGTTTGAGTTCCGCAATTGAGGTGATGATGGAGGAATGCATATTTTGATTGATGGTGTCAATATTGGCATTGAGTTGTCGCACTTCTTGTTGGGTTTCTGTGAAATTAGAGTGCAAGGTAGTGAAGCAAGATTCCAAGTCTTGGTTATGGGTATGGGCCATGATGATGAGGGAACATGAAAAGGGGCGGGCGAGACCACACATAAAATGGGTCATGGGTGAAGTGTATCACAATGATTAGGGCGACGAGTTGAATCCAATGGGGTAAATCCCAAATAAGGGTGTTGGAATGGGGTTAGGTCCACAAGAAAACAAATTGCTGAAAAATGATAGGTATGACTGCGATAAGGGCGAAGAGAGAAATCCAACGGAATAGGTCTCAAATAATGCTGCCAACAGGATCCAGACTTTTTTTTTTTACTATTGTGGAGTTATACTCCGATCTGAAGAATACTTTAGTGATGAAATGCCCAAATGCTTAACAGGAAGAAATGTGTATTAATTTTGCAACTCAAATGCAAAAGACACCGTTGCGCCGCAATAGATATTTTCTGTTGTGTTTTTGTTTCCTTCCCAAGGGTTAGGTATTCAAGGGTTCTATAGATAAGATTTTGCCTTGCGCTATAGCTCTTTGATATACATGCAGGGTCCAATAGTAGTACTCGACCCAATATCTCAGGGCACTAACTAAAGAGGCTAGACCATGCCCTTAGCTGTACTACTCGAATACCCAGGTACTAATAAGTATCTTCTCGAGTGTTGTTCTCGGTGGCACTATAGTAGTCAAGTAGCCAATTGGTTTATCTATGGAGGGATTAAGGAGATCTAGGTCAATCCGTATATAGGTGTTGTCTGATGCGCTACCACTTGAAGGGGTACCAATAGATGTGCACTTAAGTACCATTTGTTTTTCCTGCGTGTATGAATCCTCGACCGTGGGTTTATGCGCGTAAAGACAGATCTCTATAGCTTAAAGACACCAGAATACATCTCTACCTTGAAAAAAAATTAACCCATAATTTTCTGTCAAGGAAGGTGCTCTAATACCACTTGTAATATTCCAGATATAAAAAGTATGCAGAATAGAAATACATAGCTAGAAATGGTAGATGAACAATAATATAACCAGAACAACACCACAATAATACCAAAATGATACCAGAATAATACCAGAAAGAGCACTTTAATTACTGAGAGCAATGTTCCCTTGCCTCTTCGAGGGGGAAACCTCCAACATAGCAGAGTTGTATTACAATAATATCCAAGACAAAAGTTCTCATACCCTCGACTCCTATTTATACTAAACATGTCTATCAAAAGAACCATCTTGAGGAAGATCTTTCTAGAAGCGAAAGCTTCTATTAGGTCTTCTTACATTAGACTTATTCTTCCTTATTGCTAGGCCTTATTAATATTGACCTTTATTACATGGAAATATATTATTCTACTTACATGAGGGGTTAGGTCCCAAACAACCTATACCTATTACCTTCAAGATGATATCTGCGAATAGTGGTAGTGGAACCAGAGGTGCCTCCTCCTCTCAACCTTCTGCTTTGTCCATAATTGGTAATATATACAGTCATCAGGTCCTTGTTCAATCCACTACCAATCCTACTAAAGTGATAAAGAAATATGGGCTTTTCCAATTTGAAGAAGATGCTACGACTACCCTATGGCACATGTCTTCTTCCTTAAATCTGGCACCTGCTACTCACCCATTATCGAAATTAAAGGAGCATCTACCTATGTTTTTGGGAAATAATATTATTACTACAATGAACACCTAGTAGCATTTTCTAATGCTTGTCATAATATCAGGGCTAACGATAATGACACTTGCATGAGTCTATTTTTCAACTCCCTCGAAGGGAAAGCTGTGACATATTTTTTTGATCTCCCTCCGAAAATTCTTTCCACATGGGAAGAATTGGTTTATTGGTTCAAGTCCACTAATGGACAATCCAAGAGTCCAGCTGAGTAGTTAAGGGAATACAACAATATTTCCTATAAAGATGGTGAAACCATTAAGTATTTTAACCTTCACTTCACCAAATTATACAATCAAATCCCATAACTAATCTGCCCCCAAAATCAGGTTGCTTTCATGCATTATTAGAATGCGCTACCTTCCCCTTATCGTCATAGACTCGAAGAAAAGGCTATTGACAATCTTCGTTTTGCTCTTCATACTTGTCTAGAATAGGAGGAGCAACTCAAAAGAATAGGTCTCCCTAAAGGGTACTCGATCAAGCAAATATATATGTTTTCCCTCCTACAACTCGTGCAAGATATGAAAAATAGGATGATAGCCTACGAATGAAAGGGAAATATTTCTTTGCCCACCCCTGGGGCATATTCTTCTTCCTCAGTGCCTTTTATGAATATTAATGAAAATACTTTTTATCCAAAGGCCATTATGTCTTGCAGTTGGTGTAACTTCTGTGAAGAAAATCATGAAGAAAGTACTTGCGAAGTTAAGAAAAATGCCAGAGATAAGATCTTTGGCAAAATACTTGATGCCACAATCATTGTTCTAGATTGGGTTGAACGAGAGGATGTTATGGCAATCAATACCAGGAACAAAAATTACACGACCAAGGGTAAATATGATCCTCCTCGTATTTCTTCCACACCAAGCTCATCTTCTCAAAGTACTGATACACAAGCTGTCAAAGTTTCAGAAAATCAAGGATTTCCTTCCCCTCTTCCCTCTTCTAAATATAACATCCTTAGCCAATTGGCTAATATCAAGGCTGATGCTACTCTTTTGTACATGGTTGCCGTCCTAGAACAACAAAAGCATCTCAAGAATTTTATGGAAGGTAAAATTTCTACCATAGCCAATCTTTTTGAAGAGTCAAAAGAAGAGGATTCAATTGTAAATAAGATAGGTGTAAATAATTTTAGGAACTCTGTAAAAAATACCCCTTTTTATATTTCTGTAAAAATTATGGATAAAATAACTCATTGTTTCCTAATTGATGGTTGGTTTGGTCCAAGTGTAATGCAAAAATTATCATGGAAGAGCTTAGCTTATCATGCACTAATGAAAATTCTAGAAGCATGCTCTCTTATAATAGTTTGCAATAGTCAACTATAGGTGAAATCAAGGATGTAACCTTAGTTTTCTGCGCACACCTTGCGATAAGAACAACCCTCAACATCCAAGTAATTGATATTCCAGTAAGAAACTTATCAATTATTTTAGGGAGAGACTGGAAAGCCTTAATGGGTGGATATCTTTCACTTGACATAACACATATGTCTATCCCTCTAAACAAAAATAATATTATAGTCCTTAGGGAAGGAATAATTTCACCATATATAAAGAGTGTTCCCCAACCTAGCGTAAATTATCTTGAGGAAGATTTGGGAGTATACTCTATCATTTTTGATGAGCATGACACTATCCTTGAACCAATTGATTTTGACGATGGCTTGTGGCACATGCATTTCAATGGCTCATGCTCAAATGAAGGTAATGGAGTCGACATCATCCTATATTCTCCTATAGGTAAAATCCACAATTTTTCTTATAGGTTAGAATTTTCTTGCACAAACAAAGTTACCGAGTTTGAGGCATTACTATTAGGCATCGAAAATGCATATAACCTTGGTTGTGGCCACCTTACAGTTTTTGGTGATTCCGAACTTGCAGTGAACCTTGTACGTAAGATTTATTCACCAAGCAACAAGTTTCTTAAATGCTATACCCAAATTGTTTGGATGCTCATTTCAAATTTGTTATCATTTAACATCACTCATGTTAAGTGGGAACTTAATTCAATAGATGATAGGTTAGTCGTGTTTGCAACAACTTCTACTTGACATATTTTACCTCAATGACCTGACTATAAGTTCCAATCTCTATATCATCCTCACATCCCCAATAACGTAGAGTCATGGAAAGTTTTCCCAAGCGATGAAGGCATTTGTGCTTTCATACAAAATGAACCATTTAAGCCTAAAAAAATCATATCAATTGAGGATGATAAATTTCCTAATGGCTTGACTCCTCTTGAAAGTTCATTTTCGTCGAGTGATGTAGGCAACAAAGAGACACATAAGAAAGAGGAGTTGAAAAGGAAAGTGGGTGATACCATTTCCTTGAACCTTGGGACACCCAAATCTCCAAAGATCATTAAACTAGGTGCCCAATGTTTTGATGAAGAAAAGGTAAAATTCACTGAGCTACTCCGTGAATTTCAAGATGTTTTTGCATGGTCATACGAGGATCTTCATGTTTTTTATCCTGCTCTCATATAGCATGCCATTCCTATCAAGGAAGGGGTAAATCCAGTTAGGAAAAAACAAAGACCTATTAACCCTGCACTCGAAGCTACTATTAGGAAAGAGCTGGAATTTTTTTTGAAAGATCGTATAATCTTTTCAGTTAAGTATTTCGAGTGGGTTTCAAATCAGGTCCCTGTTCAGAGGACTACTTGTCAGATCAGATTATATGTCAATTTATGCGCATTGAACATAGCGAGTGTCAAAGATCATTTTTCTCTCCCTAATATGGAAATGATTTTACAACAGGGTGCAGGGTCACAAATGATGTCCTTACTTGATGGATTTTCTGAGTATAATCAAATCAAGGTAAAGAGGACTGATAGATATAAAACCACATTTACTACACGTTGGGGCAAATTTTCTTATGAACACATGCCTTTTGGCGTGTCTAATGCAGGTGCCACTTTTCAAAGAGCTATGTAGATAGGTTTTGAAAATATGATAGGTAAAATTATCCAAGTTTATCTTGATGATTTGACTGTCTATTCAAAGAATAGGTTGGATCATTTTAGTCATCTTAGAAAAGTTCTCATGCGTTGCAAAAAATTTGACATTTCTTTAACTCCTTCCAAATCTATTTTTGGTGTCATGAAGGGAAATCTCCTCGGTCATATTGTTTCTGATTTAGAAATAAGCATTGATCCCGAAAGAATTACTGTGATTTTAAACCTTCCTACCCCCACCTCCAAGAAAGAAGTAGAAGCTTTCATGGGAATTATCAATTTTATGTGTAGGTTTGTTCCTGATTATGCTGTCATGGTTAAACCAATTCATAATATTCTAAAGCAAGATCGTTCTTTTTCTTGGACATATGACTTCGAAAATGATTTCTTTAGGATTAAGAAAGCAATCAGTTCCGCACCGGTTTTGGCGAAACCAGATTTTGAGAAATATTTTATCATATATACCAATGACACCGGGGAAGCAATTTCTACTATCGTCTTATAAAGTGATGACCAAAACAATGAAAAACCTAGAGTTTATCAGACGATGAAATCGAATACTCTTATATTGAAAAACATGCTTTTGCTCTTGTTAAGGCTATAGAAATTTTTTTCCACTTTATTTTAGGCAAACATACACAGGTAAGAGTCCCTTTTCCTGTTGTCAAATTTCTTCTCTCACAAACTTATCTTTCAGGAAAACTTGCACATTGGCTTGCCAAAATTCAGGAGCATGATTTAACCATCATGACTTAAAAAACGATCAAGGGATGGGACTAAGCCTTTCACTTAGCTCAGCACCCTGAACCAAGTGAAGAACTTGGTGATCATGATAATCCTCTTTCAACGTTATTCTATATTGAAAATCAAAATATTTCTATAGTTGAAAGAATCCTTGGTATAGAATCTGGTGTATTACTTGCAGCATAAAAAATTCCCAGATAACTTAGATCCTCACCAGAGAAGGAGACTCCATTTCAAATCTTCCAGGTATATCATTTTAGGAGACTTTTTGTTTAGAAGGTCTGCTGATGGTTTATTACTTCGATGTGTGAATGATGAAGAAGCACATAAATTGTTATATGAAATTCATGGATCATTAGTTTCTATCATTCACATTGGTGGCCATTTTTCTGCTAAAGCTACTACCTTTAAAATCATAAGAAATGTTTACAATTGGCCTTCGATATTTTGAGATTCCTATAAGTTCATAAGATCTTGTGATAATTGCCAAAAATTTGTCGGGAAAGAACATCTTTCTGCCATGCATTTACAACCTGTCCTCCCGTATTTCCCTTTTTCTAAATGGAGCCTAGAATTTATTGGTCTTATCAATCCTCTGTCTTCCACACAACATATTTTTATTCTGAAAGCCACTGATTAGTTTACTAAATCGACCGAGGTTGTCCCTCTTAGACACGCACAGGATGAGCAGGTAATTTCTTTCCTAGAAACTAATATCTTTTCCATATTTAACATTCCATTAGAGATCATTACGGACAATGGCTGACGCTCATTTCTTCAAAGTTGACTCAATTTCTGGTTAAGGGGTCAAACATTTCACTTCATCTACTTATTAACCCCAAGGAAATGGGCAAGTCGAGTCCACTAACAAGAATCTGGTTAGGATCATTAAGAGGACCATAGAGGATAAACCTCACCAGTGGCACACACTTCTTACTTACGCTCTCTAGACATATCACACAACCACCAAGGAAAGCATAGGTTGTACTCCCCTTAAGCTCATATATGGTCAAGAGGTTATTCTGCCTACTGAGATGCAACTTTCCTCCTTACGGATGATGTTACATATTGAAGAATTAAATTCTTCCAATGTTCCCCAAAGGATAAATGCATTGTTAGCCCTGGAAGAACAAAGGAATTTTTCCTTAGAGAACATAAAGAGAAGACAACAAAATGTGAAAAAGTATTTTAATAGATGAGCGAAAGCTGTTAAATTCAAGATTGATGAGAAATTCCTACTATGGGACTCAACCCATGCTAAGAGAGGAAGACACTCTAAGTTCCAAAAACTATGGCTAGGTCCTTTCAAAATCAATTTTATTCTAGGTGCAAACTCATATCTCCTAAAGGATTTGGAAGAGCGGTTGTTCTCATACAATACTAATGGTTCCTACTTGAAACATTATGTGGAACCAGCTTGATTGTTAAACTCATGTAAAAAATGACTGTTGTATATAGTCTTTTGTTTTATTGTTTTCTTTTTATTTTGGTTTATTGAATTTTCAATTTCTGCTGTTTTGTTTTCGTGATTATCAGAAATAAAGTCTAGATCAATTTTGCCATAATAATGTCATTCTATAAATATTGTTGATCATCAAAAAATAAGATACACACAACTATCACGATGTCCTCCTTTCAAACATCGCTGAAATTGATTTTTTCTTTCAACATTGTTGTAGGATAGTCGATTTTGTCTTCTTCCTTGTTTATGCTATCCCTTTCTTCCCTTCATCGTGACATCCAAAGAGAATATCAGAAACATTCTCCTTAAAACTTTAAGAAGTATTATATGTTACATATTGTTCGAATATTATGCAATATTGGTCATGTGATTTGCTTCTAACCTCACACATTATGGGGCATTTGTTATCACCATTTCTTTGCACACCTAGCCTAAAAGGCTAAGTGTTGGCTCACTTGTGTGATTCTTTCCTAACATTGGGGGGTTGATGAACCAAGGTTCATCTAGATTTGACCAATAAAACTCCAAGGCATCGACATATAAATGCTCAGTCTAGGACTGATGAAGGTCTTACTCGAGACACCATGAGAATCACATAGACCATCTGGTGTTGTGTTAGAGATGAAGGGTTAAAATCCACCAGGAAGCCACTTGGACTGACATTCCCACATTTCATTACAGTTCATTACAACATTGACAACATGTAACATTACCATATTCATCCATTGAACTCATAATCCACACATTAAATGATACTAAGGATATCAACTTTATGATATTTCCATTATAACAATGGCACACATAGACCAAAAGACTCCTAATTCATCAGGAATAACACTTTGTTCTCTCATACATTCTATCAATGATGCATTACAAGGTTCCATCCACTTTCTATCTCTTTCTATCAGACTATACACATAATACTAAGCTAAATCTATTAAAGATTCCTTACAAAATTGTTCCGACCACATACAAAACTACTCTAACTCCCAACATGACTTAGGCAAAAACAAGCCAGACTGATTCTTCCTTTGTTGTAGACCTCTAACTCTCTGAAATCTCTTCTCTTTCTTCACTGCTCCTTTTTCTTTTATTTTTTGCTCCAACACTTTGTCACTTTCACCTCTACTCCACTTGCTCTGCTGACTGCCAGTTTCGCATGCTTTTGCCACTAGCATGCAACCCACATAACCTCTTTTGAGTCTCGACTGTCAGTGTTTCATGGAAACCTGCACAGAAGACCTAGCTAAAGCATACACAAACAAATCTTATCAAGAAAAGGAAGAGAGATACAATATGAAGAATGAGAATCAATGTATTATTACGATCTATTCAATGAGTGAGTGACATTCACTCATATAGACAATGACATCCTATATTATGAATGTATGCATAATAATGATGGTCTAAAATTAAAAAGTCTAAAATAGAACTAGTCAATTAACTC
>JASDQU010104728.1:148954-161731 GCA_032191745.1 Picea mariana | reverse complement strand
GTATGTCAGTTGAACGGTAGTTACCATGTGTGAAACCCTACTCTACTCCAACAATTCCCACGGGTACGACTTTTGGAACAACATTTTGATTTTGTTCCTTATCATCACATACCTAGAAGTTCTAATTATGCATCTAATGCATACGATAATTATGTTTTAGATTGGTATTTGTCACATAACTAAAGCAAAGAAAACACATTCACCAATGTACACATTGTAATATAAGTAAACCTGAATACCAATGTTTTTTATATTTATTTTTCCAAAAATATGGTGTTATAGTACAAAATTGGGGCTCGCACCATCAAAATACATATACGTCCGACCAATAAAATAACCTGACATCTACGCATGTGGCACTGGATGTGTGTCATGATATCATAGTACGTCATTTGTGAGACGTTGGAAGAGTCGCACCCAAGCACAAGGCACACCTACCACATGTCATTGCATCGCCTCCTGCAGATCCTCTACCTAAACCATAAGAATTATTTGCGTCAAATGAGACAGGTTGCCCTGGACGTTTTCAAKCACTCTCTCAGCATCTCYTCTCGCTAGCTTGTCCCCCARGTGCCTCTATTGGTGYCGTGGTAGTCCATTTGGCCATTGCAGACCCACATCTGCCTAACATAAATGTTTTAATTAGTACTTGACATCATCCAAGAATATTTTTGTTTTCTTCTACAAAAATACAAAAAAATGAAATATTCAAAAAAAAAAAAAAAAATCATACCTATGTCTCTGTAGGAGGAACCTAGTGGTAATGGCATGTCTGGATCTCTTCTAAAGTTGATCCTTGAATATGGGTATTCATCTAGATATATCACATCTTGACGCCACCAAAAGAAAAACTCATCGTTGTAGGGTGTTGGTACCCCACCACCTCCCAACCGCCTCATCACTTCGGTCCATCATGCCATTGTCAGATCGTGAAGTCCATGCAGAACAATCTCAACTCTAGGGACTAAGCCTGGAACCCGCTCGAAGAAAAAACTACATAGAATAGACACAAACCTGAAGTTCCTCTTTCTACCTTGTTTGCATTCTATTAGCTGGCTCTTCATGTTGGCCAGCGGTGAGGTGCACCAGTCATAAACCGTGGGTCGCAAGCACTCCACCAAGTAGAACATAAGTGGACTTGATGCTTGTGATCTTTGTCAACACTAGGAAAATGATCTTGAGAATCAGGTCATTGATCGTTTTGATCAGGAGTTGGCTCCCTACCTCCTCGATCCCTGCAATGCAATGGGTGGCTATGTAGTCCTCTATATTCATGCCACTCCTAGCTCCTCAGGATTTGAGGTTCACCACCTCACCCCGACATGAAAATCCTGTCAGAAAGTATATGTCCTCGAATTCAATCCTCAATGGTTTCCCATCGAGGTTGAACGCCTCTGTATCTGGATCCCAGTAGTTCACCAGCATCTGGAGCAGTCTCATTTGAGCCCCCATGCCTTTCAAATCACAAAGTTTATATAGACAACATATTCTTAATGCCATTTGGGACCCTGGATCTCTTTCCACTACAGCATCAACCTCCTCGTGCTCTCTTTATCTCCACTCTAGCACCATCCTACAAGTTTAAAATCAATTTTTGAGTCAGTACCATTCTAAAAATTCAACTCATGGACTTGTGCGTGAGCTACATCTCACACAGTCGCATATAGGGTTGCATATACGCGATATGTTTTGATAACAGTCATGTATAGGGTTGGGTATATGCGACCCAATGATCTACAGCCCGCATATACCCTAGTTTCTAATTTATGCCTTCAAATACTCAAGAATTGAAGCCTAAATAAAAATTCTAAACGAATAGAAATAAAGAGAAGGAAAAGAATACTTACTTGGTCTAGACGGTTGTCAATTCCTTCACTCGTAGCTCCCGCAATCCGCAGTTGAAACTTGGGGGAAATTTGGTCCAAAATGCACTATTTGGGTAAAAAATACAAATGATATGGTAAATTGGTTATTTTTTACTATTTATAGAAAAAAATTACCCACTTTACATAGTTTTTTCTAATATTTTGGCCTAGTGGATTAATAATGCAGTGGATAGAGTTGGTTTTGGTGGTTTTATTCAAGGATTCTTGTTGTTTCTACCGTCATGTCGCCCATTCGTAACTTTGGTAGGTATCTTCATTGACAAGCATATAGGATATGTCATCACTATGTTTTTCCCACTTGCATTGTCCTATAACTGCAATTTGCATGCCTTAGGTACGAACCCATTTATTAGCAACATGGATCCTTCTTTCTGCAACTAGAAGTGTTGTTAGTGAATGGTAGAGACTTACCAAACATGGGTACCCTAGTTAGAACCTCTATGTCATTCGTTGCCCATGCAAATTTTGTCTGTAGGACCGAGAGTCCCTTGTAGCTAATATATGGCTTTGCATTTAAACCTCATTTATTACTCATAAGCATGTTGACCTATACCCATGGGACTCCCAACAAGTCTGGTTTAAGCTCTTTTTCGACTCTCTCAAAAAGTGAAAATATTGATGAGTGAACTTGTCTCTTTCATGCTCATAAATTGGATTTGAAAGGACATCTATTTGGTGTAAGTTTAACCCTTTTTCAAACCAAGTAGACTAAATTTATGAAAAAGGACATTCCTTGGCGTTAAGTTGTAATTGCATCTCATTCTCTTGCTTGTAGTATTGAGCCTATTGTTGGTTCTCACTTTCGCACAATAAGACTACCACCTCAACAGTTTACATCATTAGCCAAGCAAAGCCTAGTTTATATCCTTTACAGCTTGACACCCTATACCCCAAGAGGAAAAATCCCCCCGAGTGTCCATATCTTGCATGCACCTCCTTGTATTGAGCATAATTATGTTCCATTGTTGGAATTAGTTGCTTACTCATGAAACTTGTTTCCTCTTATGTATCATAGCATTCATTTGACAATGAAAAGACAAAAAAAATACAGGCAGGAAAAAAGTACTATCTTATGTTGGCAGCAGTTATGTCACCTTTGAACAGAGCACAAACGTTTGAGTCCACTTGTCATCAAAAATTTTGGTTTAGCATGACCTTAGGAAGATGAGCTCATTACTTCGAGTGTATTCCCCCAACTGGTTACTCTTCCAGTCCCTATGGAGAGTTTGATTGGTGCCTCCTACATCACAAAGTTTCATCATTGATTCTATGCTTCCAGAGTCATCCATATCTCTCGTGCTCTTATTCAAAGGATGTCTATCAACCTGTGTCGACCATTTCTTAGAACTCTTCACTTTTCATGTCGGCCATACCCTCAATGTGTCTCAGAGTTACATGAATTTGTATTCCTACCGTGCACCCTGGTCCTACTTTTCTTATGGGTAGGTAACCTTGAACCCAGTAGTCAACATCCCCTCATTGGTCACTAATTGGGGGGTTTCCCTTGTGTTCGATGACAAGAAATATATTCACACAGTGGGATTCGTATAGTGTCTTGGATGCCATTAGCCTTATTGGCTGCTATTTAGAGGGTCTTTTTCATGCACTTCTTGCATCCGGTGCATGCGAAAGACACACAAGTTCGTTGGTTCGTGAAAATGATCTTCATTCGAGTTCCTCCAAATCATCAAGCTTCTGCTTTGTACCTCGTGTTGAATGATGAGATATTCATTAATTCTCTCCTTTGAGTGGGTCTCCTTCCATTGACTTTATCCCATCTATTATGGAAATGAGACCTGTATTCCTATGAGTACCTAGATGCTTGCAATCATCAATGGAAGGTTCTCTCGCCATCGACAGTTGGGAATACATCAATGTCTCCTGATCGATCGATTCTTCAATTGTTTGATCTCAACACATTTATTCACACTTGTAAGAATGTACTTGGTGCATTGATACCTACTTTCATTATCGATAGGTCATCTCTCATTTGTTAACGGTATACCTCAATGATCAGTAATCAAATGAAGTCACATTATGTTCGACCTCGACTCCTTTATTCACATGATGTAGACTTGCACCTTTGGTGGATCGTGTAGAAGACTTGAAGACATCAGTTCATAGTCACATCTTTCCTGAKTTGTTGCTATCATTCATTGGACCAATACCTATGTTGAAACCAGSTCTTAAAGTTTTTATCTCTAAAACTAAAATTGTTCTTTTTCAGGATTCAGCTTTTCATAAGGTATAATCCTCGCTATCAGTCCCAAAAGCCCGATACTGAAATCCCGAAATGGCTTTATTTTTTAAAAAATAATAAAAGGCAGAAAGCTCAAGCATTTTTAAAGTCTCGATGCACATTCTATAAAGTACTTTTAGTCATGAAAATTTAAAACCTTTAAGGAGTTAATTAATAATCTTTTAACCTTTCGGGATTCGGGTTCATTCAGAACAACACGATTTCAATACATTTTGAATCTCAAAATCCTGATCCCCGTTTTCCTGAAATAAATGAAAGTTAGTTCTTGATCCTGATTAATTAAATTACTAATACTAAAATTTAGACCTAAACTTATCCCATCATGATTTTGGGATTCTGGGTTTAGTGGCAACATACCTCATGTAAGCGAGATCCCCGAAACCCTGAAACGCGAAGTCCCGACTCAATACCAAAGTTAAGGCYTAAAATTTTCCCATCGTGATTTCRAGATTYGGGGTTTAGTGGCGATATACCTCATGTAAGCGAGATCCCCGAAACCCCAAAATGCGAAGTCCCGACTCAATATCAATGTTAAAGTGAACTAACTTTGTTTTAAATACTTTTAATGGTAATTAAACTTCTTAGGTATTTTCATTTTTTGAGTTCCGTCAAACGAGATTTTTCGAATTTTGATTTTAGAATCGCTGAAATACAGCCATATTAATAACGGATCGCTGGTGATTTATGTGACACAAATGCGTATCTCAGAAATATTCTCTGCATTAAAGGTATTAAATTCTTGGCAGTTGCATCAGTACTTTCACCATTAAATGAGTTAAAGGAAAATGATAGGTTTGTGTTTTGAACCTTATTCTTGCTCTTTCTATCATGAGTAAGTCGCATCTAGCCGAGCTTACACACCTCTTTTCTGTGACAAGTATTTGTTCCAATACAAAAGTCATGGCACCAAAGAAGGGACCCAAGAAGAGTGAAGATACAGCTGAGATTTCCAGCCCGGAGGGAGATGTCATATCCGACACCATGCCACATGCTATTGACTCGATTAAATCATGGAGACAAATTTATGAAAATCTAGACTGCGAGATAAAAAATTCCCCTAATGATTTTGAGAATCACCTTCGGGACATAGTAGAATCAGAACTTCACAAAATTGCAACACACCCACGGCTCATGGCGTACAACGACATGATCAGTTGGGCTTTGGAGAAGGTTGATATTCCAACGAGAAGCATTTCAAATGATCAAGGGGCCATTATCGTCTCATTCAGAACTGAACATATCTAGGTTATGTACAAACTCTCACCCAATCCTAAATTCATTTACAATGTCGAATTTATAGCTGAATTTTAGAGAAAGGAATGCACTGAGGTAGACCAAACTTTCCCTTATTTAATCAAAGGCTGGTGGAGATGTCCATCAAAATTTAGGGCCGATACCCACAGAATTTATGCCATAGCCTCTTTGAATGAGTACATGGTTTATGTAGCCATGATGTTGTGCAGACTCTTCGGAAAAAAGAATCCTTGTCATTTCCCCGCAAAATGGGTGCCCTTTTTAGAAGAAGCATCAGAAGGATATAGTTTCAATTGGGACAAGATTGTATCCGATAACATAGCCAAAGAGGTTTCAGATTACAAAACTACAAGATCCCGAGGTTAACTAGTGGCCTTTTACATGTCGGCATACATCATGGACACAATTTGTTTTATGACTCCATTCCCCCTCATGAATTGGAGTTGGAACATAACCTGCCTCGAACCCATTAACAAGTATCACTCTGAGTTGTGGAAAGAAAATGCAAAAAATTCATTTTACAAAATTTGTCATTTCGTGGTAATACTAATGCATAAAATGTTTTTCGGTTGTGACCCTCCTCGCATTTCTGAATTATTTTCAAAAAACCTCAAGCCAATAGCATATTGGTTCATTGAAGAAATCTTCTCCTACATCAGGGTTTATGGGTGCTCAATTTCCCCTCACGCGCTTCCAAAATTCCTCCTAGATAGACTGGTGTGTAGGGAAGTAGCACACCAAATAGTGAAAGGTGGTATCGGAATAGAGCTAAAGGAAACTCAAAAGAAGTCCTGGCCAATCTTCCCTGTGCACATCGGGAAATTTTCATTAAAAAACTTGGGACATTCCAGGGTGGAAGCAGAAGCACTCGAAGAAGTTAAATTGTTAAATATTGAGTACAAAAGGCATGACCCTTATCAACTAGTGAAAAAACACTTTATACAATGCAATATGAAATCATATGAACATGAGGAGTCCCCTTGGGATGACATGTTCAAAGGGACCAAAACTTATAAAGAAGTGTTAGAACAAGTATAGACACCGTCGTCCGACCTGCAAGCTAGATTTTGAACCTTTCATAAGCATAGATAGAGTGGTCTGCCCCAAGTACTGCAAGGACAAGAAATCACCCTCCCCCAGGAGCAAGAAAGTGTTCCCCTAGGTTTCGAACAGGAAGCACAGAAGAAGGGAAATCCCAAAAAAGTCCCACAGG
Source organism: Picea mariana (assembly GCA_032191745.1). NCBI lineage: Eukaryota > Viridiplantae > Streptophyta > Pinopsida > Pinales > Pinaceae > Picea > Picea mariana. The sequence continues at coordinate 155,118 of JASDQU010104728.1, read as the reverse complement.
ATACGGAAAGGCCTCCACAAAACAAAGAGACCGAAGTAGAGAAAAGGTCAGGGAGACCTCCCAAGTCTGGTAAGCTTACTCCCCCTTCATCACCTGGTGTTGATGTCAATATGCCTAAGGCAGTAGGAGGGAAAGGATCTATAGAGCTAGGAATTCCCATAGCTTCCTTAACCCCCTTACAGTCCACTTTTGGACTCCCACAGACAAGAGCTCTATTTGTTGATGACCTCACCTCTATTCCCATAGATGAGATTCCTCCTTCTGATTATTTTTTCAGCAGAAAAAGGAAGGTCATCCTGAAACATGATATGCATAAGAAGGAGGGGAATATGGTAAAAAAGCATAAAGTCTTGATAGACGGACAGAATTTGGAGGAAGAGGATTTCGCTACAGAGATAGCAAGTTCCATGGGAGCCATGGCAACAACAAACTTTTTTACCGTGGGAAACATGAGAACGAGGATAAAGAAGAGTGATAACATCGTAGCATAATTACAAGATTAGTTAAAGAATGTTGAGGAGAACATCATAGAAGAGGTGAGTAAAATCTTGGAGCAGACAAGGGCTACCGAAAAATTATAAGTTCAATTACTCAAAACAAGCTTGGACGAAATGAACCAGAAGATACAAGAAAGTCAGCTACAGGTTACTCAGCAAAAGGATCATGCAGAACAGTTATAGGCTAGATTAAATTTGATGGAAGGTCGGATTATAGATCTAAAATCTTTCTAGGCCCAGTCACTGGAAGTGCATTCAAAAATAGAAGTTGAACAACAAAAATTGATTTCCAAGATAAAGATTATTCAAAATTACTTTCAAGAAGCAGATAATGCCTTTGATAATATTATCCTGAGGGAAAAAGAAGCCAAAGAAGTGAGGATTACTCTCCAAAAGGCAATCATATATTCTGCAAGTGAAGAGATATCCAAAACTACAAAAGTATCATCCACAGAACAAATCAGAGGCGACATCATGCTCAAGCTATGGGAAACCAACATAACTGAAAGAAAAAGAATAGTCAAAGAAATCAGAGATGACTGTGAAGAAGTTTTTGATCTTTTAGACAAAGGGTCATTGAACATTGGAAAAATAAATTGTACAGGACTTCTGGGATAGATTAATATTGTAAGACATCAATTAAATTTTAGAGAAAATTTGAGTGAAATTCAAATGGAAATTTCACAACTAAGAAAAATGGATGTCACCCTAATAGACAGGTTGTTAGTTGAGCCCAACTTAAAAATGCAGTCAATAAAGTTTGTAGATAAAGGAGTTGAAGACCGTCTTTCCAAGATACAGAGAAAGGTTTATCTGTTCGAAGCAAAAGACCTTCCAAAACCCCCCAGAAATTTTACACAGTTCCTGGAGAGATGCATCAAATGTATTGAATCAAAAGGAGAGTCATCAACAAAGTAAAAGTATCATTTGGAAGATATTTACTTTCAAGAAAATGGAAAAATGGAGAAGATTATGCAAACGGTTTCGGATCTATTTTTTAGCAAATAGTTAGTCACTAAGAATTAGGAAATCACCAACACCAACAATCTTAAGATTGGTAGTTTTGTATAAATGTAACTTTTCAAGACTTAGAGAGAGAATTTTTCTGGATGGGATTGTAAAGAGAAAATTTCATTTTGCCTGAATTAATACAATATAGATTGAAGATTCCAGATCTGGTCAAGCCTGAGTTATGTGTTTCTCTGTCATTCTATCTTTTATTTCATACCTTTGTTTGAACGTTTTCATGTGGAAACTTCTATTGTGGTGATTGAACAGTCAGATTATCTAATCGTTTGCAGTTTTTCCTCTGTATCAGCTATCAGCGGATATAAGACCTATGAACATTTTAGAACTCTGAAATTGTGTACTTCTTCAAAGTTATCATCCCTCTTTCTTGTATTAACATAAAATGAGATTCCTCTTTAATTGATGCCTCATTTTTGTCATACGACTATATATTTCTTTTTCTTTCTTCATTCCATGCATCTTATTCATTAAATTTGACTCAAATACTAGAAGCGGCCTTTATTTTTGTTATACTATTGATTTATAATTTGGAAGTTTTATTTTTATTGATTTGAACCAGAAATTTGCGACCCTCGAAAATATTTTTGATTTACAAAAAAGAAACCCTCATCTTTCATGACTGTTCCAGTTACCAGACAACCTAATATAGAACCTAGTCTATCAGATTAGACAAGCATTGTGTTAAACCTATTTAATACCATCTTACAAACAGAAAATACATGGGTAGATCTTGAATGCTTCTGAGTTGTGATTGAAAGGGATATTAGCATCCAGAAACAATGGGAAGATAGACAGAGACAGTTAAGGAACGACCTTTGATCTTGCTTTCCATTGAACTGGCCTTTTTATCCATCAACTATCCCCACCTTTTCGGATGCCTTGACGGTATACTTTAGATCCTTAAAGTATAAACTCAGGAATAACATCTTTTTGGCGACATTGTCGGGGATGAAGAAATGAATATTTTCCCTGGGAAGAACGACATTGACACTTTCTTTCTTTGATAGTGAACAAAGATCGAAAAACCTTCTAAGGCTACTTTTATCTTTCACTTGGTGACTCCACAATAAGTAAACTGGATTTTAGCCAAAAGAACACCAGAAAGAACTTGGACGACAAGAAGACCTCGCCAGTATCTGATCCGGAAAATATTTTAAAATCAAGAAGATATCTTAGACAAATCGTTTTACCAACACATGTCATCCGTCAACCAAATTCTACACGGTTGAACATCAGAGGAATACTTGATATATCCCTCTCCCTCCCCCTTTCAATCGATACGTTCTCTTTTCCCGAAGTGCACACTCCTACTACCAAGCACTCTGACGAATGCCCTGTGTACTCTGATTTAACCCCCATCAATTCTCCGATATATTCGTCTTACGAGTCTGGAAGAACAAGTTCTTTTCATCTTGGGCCTTCTTCCTCTAGTTTCTTGTGCCTTGAAGATCAGTTCCCTACAACCTTTCTATCACATTCAAGTAAAACTCAAAATCTACCAAGATTTCGTGAGCTTTCTCCTCATACACCCCGAGTTTCAGCCTCAAAACTATCAATGGTTGCACACGGAGGTGTGGGGGCTGGAAGTGGTGCCGCAGGAGGAGTGGCAGGTGGCCAAGTACCACTCCCTATAATTTTTGCTAAGTTGGTTGCCATATATGCCCCTCTTGTCCTCCGAGTTCCCCTACATGACCTTACTGAAAATTACATGAAAAATCTCCCAAAATTCACAAGGGAAGGTGATTTAACCGCACAAGAACACATCAATTTCTTTGACCAATTTGATGATATTCTAGGACATGAGCACGAAGATGTCTACTCTAGACTCTTAGTACAAACTTTCAAAGGGCGGGTCAGAACCTGGTTCCGAGGCTTAGCAGCATGATCTTTAAGGTCATACGATGAACTCGAAAGTGCTTTCATCAGATAATGGGGAGAAAGGAAAGATCACCTCTATTATATGACCGAATTTGGGGCTCTTATAAAGAAAAATTTTGAAGCAGTTCTCGAGTTCACCCAAAGGTTTAATAAATTGTACAATCAAATTCCCATCGAGGTCAAACCTTCTCAGCCTACAGCGAAAGTAACTTTTGTTGGATATTTCGACCCTGATTTCTCCCTAGTATTAAGAGAGAGAAGATCAATAGACCTCACGAAGATGCAAGACAATGTCCTAGAAATTGAATCAAACATGATGGCTTCAGGAAAGATAAAAGCCAAAATGGAGACTAGAAACAAAGAAACCAGAAGATATAGAGAACAAGGAGGATCTTCTAGATCAGGAATATCTTCAGGGGACAAAATGGATGACGTGGATAGAATAATTAAAGAATTGTCTAATAAGATTTCAAAAATGGAATTAGATCAAACAAAAAATAACCATTTTCCTAGAAAAGATTTCAGAAGGAATCTCAATCCTCAAGCCCCACAAAAACCGATTAAGAATGAGGATCAAAAAATCCCAACCCCCTTCAAGAGTGAAAACTTCATTGGAGAGGAAGATTTAGAAGATTTCGAGGAATTAGAGGAAGATATAAACAATCTGGGTGATGATGAGACACAACCCTATTTATCGAGACAAGATTATGAAAAAAAATTAAATAAAGAAAATAGATTGGAAAATGACCTAAACAGCAGTACTTCTGAAGATTTGACCTACCAGGGTGTTGCAGATGGTATAATGGCCGAGCTTCACTAGAAGTACAATTTAAGGCCCAGAAACAGGAGTCTCGCAATTGCCCAAATGAAAAAGATCTTGCCAAGGGGCGAGACAGACGAGACAGTTTCAAAAAATACTAAAAAGCAGACTGAAAAAACTAACATAAAGGACATACAGCCTATCAAGACTAAGGCAGTTGACAAACCCACAGTCAAAACACAGAAAGTGAAAGCTCTTGCAACTGAAACAAAACCTTTACCAAAAATGAAAGATGATAAGAAGGGAGTTGAAGCTTAAACCATAAAGAATGGCAAAATTGTGGGAAATTTCAATCTGGAAAATGAAATCAATAAAATCAAGATCCCCATACCTCTTGTCGAGCTGGAAAAAAACCCAATCTACAGAAAACAAATTGCCAAGATGATTATTTTTTCAGAAGACGAAAGCCAAGCCGATGTCATTAACTTAGAAGATGACAAGCTTAACATGGTTTTTGGTCCTCATTTCGAAGGCGCCAAAGACACTGTTGCTCCCTTCTATATCACGTTAACCTTGTTCGACCAACTACTCCATAACTTTATGCTCGATTCTGGAGCATCCCACAATGTAATGCCTAAAGCCATTATGGATAAATTGGGTCTCCAAATCACTAGGCCTTATGGATATTTATATTCATTCGATTCAAGAAAAGTTAAATGTATAGACATGATTAAAGACTTGGTGGTAAATCTGGCACAAATACCTACAAAAAGCATTCTCATGGACGTAGTGGTCGCCAATATTCCTCCAAAATATGGTATGTTGTTATCCAGATCCTGGGGCGCCAAGCTTGGGGGATCTCTCCGGCTTGACATGACATATGCTACAATTCCAGTTTTTGGAGGACAGTTCACGCACCTGTACAGAGAAACCAGGTTGGCATTCACGGTAAGCGATCTTTGCAACCTGAACAACCACCCTGTATATATTGCAGATCAATATTTAGGCAATTGTATCTTATCCATTGACGATGATATTGTTTTAGGTATAGATGAAAGTTGTACAGAAGAAAAAAAATAAAAAAAAATAAATAAAAAAAAAAAAAACGTATATAGCACTGGTGTGTGGAAGATGTTTTTTGACGGCGCTTTATCCTACTTTGGAGCTGGAGCTAGGGCATTTCTTGTGGCCATTGATAATCAATTTGTAATTACCTTTTCCTATAGACTATAGTGGAATGTGGACCACACTAATAATGTATGCGAGTATGAAGCCTTAGTATTAGGGTTAGAAGCCACTAGGAGAATGAAAATAAAAAACCTCAAAATCTTTGGTGACGTCGAGCTAATCGTAAAACAAGTAAACTGACAGTACCATGCCAAACATCTTAGGTTGAGGTCTTACAAGAATTGTGTCTGGGATCTGATTGAAAATTTCTTCTCCTCTATCAAAGTCCACTACATTCCACGAACTGAAAACCAACAAGTTGATGCGTTATCCAAAGTAGCCTCAACATTCACACCTCCCACTGCTTTCAAACTAAATTACCATATACAAATGAGACATTAACCTTCCATACCCATTAACATTTAGCATTGGCAATTTTTTGAGGACGATGAACAACTACACAAATTTTTAGAATCAATAGACGAGTTTGCCGAAACACACGTCGACCAAGAAAGCCAAAATGATCCTGTTTGGATCATGCAGGAAAGGGAAGAACCCCAAGAGTTCCACGATAAAATCGCCAATCATCGAATGCTTGTTCTAAAAAATAATTAGATCCCCAAGGGCTTGATTCCCTTGGAAAGGTTATTTAATCAAGATGATATCCCTTTAAGATCCACTTTACAACCTCAACCTGAACAGGTTGAGAACTGTGACATAGGTACCAAAGAAAACCCTCGGTTGGTGAAACTATCCAAATACCTGTCCCCAGAAACCAAAAGTAAATATGATGAGTTGCTTAGAAAATATAAAGACGTTTTCGCTTGGTCTTA
>JASDQU010104728.1:127506-140372 GCA_032191745.1 Picea mariana | reverse complement strand
AGAAGATTCGAGAAAATGCTCATTTTTCCCACGTGCAGTCATTCTCGCACCCTAGCTATAGAGCAACCTGTGAGGTGTTCGCACCCTAGCTATAGTGAAACCTACGAGAATGGGTCATTCTTGCACTCTGCCTATATAGAAACCTGTGAACTTCCTTTTTTATAAGGTTTTTACATAGGAAAAAGCAACTTCTTTTCTCAGGAGAAATTCTTCTCCCTTCTCTACTTAGGAACTCAGGCCACTGTGACCCCTCTGAAGGCAACAGATAGGTTTACATAATTAACAATCATAGGGATGAAGAAAATAATGTGTAACAAATGGGACCCCAACACCTTCTTTTATAGGCCAAAAGAGATAATAACAGTTGTGGTGACTAGCTATGGGCGGTCAACGGGTTAGGTAACGGCCCGAAAACCCGTATTCCTTTGTAATTTTTTTTTCTTACTTTTTGTGAGTGTATACGAGGTGTAGTGGTGTAGAAATCATGTGTACATGGGCAGTAGTGGTGTAGGGCACATACACCTTCAAAACAATGGTTTTTTAGAAGAGTTGTTCAGATATGGCTTGGAAAAGATAGCAAGTAAGATGGTCTAATGCTAGGTATGCATGTTTGGTGCAATTTAGGGTTATAACACCTGGTTTGGGAAAGAAAAACTAATTGTTGAAGACCAACCATGGTATCCTTGGCTATAGAGGTCACTGGTGTAATCCAGCCATGACTTGAGGCCTGCATGTCTAATATGCATTGGCCTGTGTCCAACTTTGTTCACAACTGCGAGTCCTGTGAGTTCCAACATTGAGATTCTGGACTAGTTGTGTTGGAGCCCTGGAAGGAGAGGGATGACCTGAGGGACTGCGTGGCAGAGAAGGGTGGAGGTCTATTCTCTTGGGTGGTGTAGGTTGGGTAGAAAAGAGATGGGTACTTGGATTTTTTTGAGTGTTGGGAAAGTATGTGATAGCTTGAGTGCTGACTTGGTTTGGGAAGCCAAGTAACACTCTGGAACCTTCCTTGTGGATTCATAGCCCTGGATCAGGGGTGACACCGTTGTTGATATTTGGAGCAGTAGTGTCTACGGTTGGGTGGAACATCCTTGGTATGAAACTAGTTGGTGTCATCTTTATAAAGATAAGTGCTCTCTGTTATGGTATTATTTATCTATATATGAATGTATTCCTCTATGTATTTATTTATCATTTAATTGAATCTTAGAATATTCATGCTTGCTGGTTATGGCTGTGCATGTCATTAGATATTTTATTTTATGTGTCATTGTTAATTTGAAAAGGTATCGGTAAGAGAACCAATTCCAAGGGTGGGATTGAAGGTAGGGTACCCCGTGTTGACGATTAAATTTGCAACGAAGTAGTGCCCGCAAAGTGTTTCTAAAGCCTATTATTATAAAAGCTAAATAATACTAGTAGGTGGCACCTGCTTGTAGATTGGAGATCAATTATGGTGCTTATTTGATGTTATGCTACTGGTAGACACTGCTTACATGGTTGACGATGTCTTGTTTTATTGGATAATGGATTAGGCATATTATACATGGTTCCTTTACTATTCCAAGCTCAAGTTTTGTACCGATGTTTTTCATGGTTATCATTGTTGTCTGTTCATGGGTCTATTACTTGGGACACCCACAATAGACATATGCTAGTAACAACAAATGAAAGGAAATTAAAAGAAGACTAAGCAATGTAAACCCAAATACAAAAGGGAGAAACTATCCTATGTTAACATGCTATACTATATGATTAAAAAGATTGTGGAAAATCCTAGCCAACATATGATAGCCATGCGATTTATTGGGGTTTTATAGAACATAGTTGACATGCATTTCTGTATAGTGGAGATGGTAATATGTGATGTGGGTGGCGCTCTTGGAAATTAAAGGTTGTTGGTATCGATGCATGGTTCAAAGTGGATGATTTATTTGATTAGTAGCTGGCACGTACTAAGAATTGAATGAACTTGAGTATGGATGTGATGTGCATTTACTGTGTTGAAACCAGGTCTTAAAGTTTTTATCTATAAAACTAAAATTTTTCTTTTTCGGGATTTAGATTTTCATAAGGTATAATCCTCGCTATCAGTCCCAAAATCCAGGTACCGAAATACTGAAATGGCTTTACTTTTAAAAAAAATAATAAAAGGCAGAAATCTCAAGCGTTTGTAAAGTCTTGACGCATGTTCTGTAAAGTACTTTTAATCACAAAAATTTAAAACCCTTAAGGATTTAATTAACAATATTTTAACCTTTAGGGATTCAGTTTCATTCAGAACAACACGATTTCAATACATTTTGAATCGCAAAATTCCGATCCCCCTTTTCCTGAAATAAATGAAAGTTAGTTCTTGATTCTGATTAATTAAATTACTAATACTAAAATTTAGACCTAAGCTTATCCCATTGCGATTTCGAGATTCAGGGTTTAGTGGCGACATACCTCATGTAAGCGAGATCTCCAAATCCCCGAAACGCGAAGTCCCGACTCAATACCAAAGTCAAGGCCTAAACTTTTCCCATCGCAATTTCGGGATTTGGGGTTTAGTGGTGACATACCTCATGTAAGCGAGATCCCCGAAACCCTGAAAAGTGAAGTCCCAACTCAATATCAATGTTAAAGTGAACTAAATTCGTTTTAAATACTTTTAATGGTAATTAAACTTCTTAGGTATTTTCATTTTTTGGGTTCCGTCCAACGAGATTTTTCGAATTTTGATTTTAGAATCGCCGAAATATGGCCATATTAATAACAGATAGCTGGTCATTTCTGTGACACAAATGCGTATCTCAGAAATATTCCTTGCATTAAAGGTATTAAAATCTTGGTAGCTGCGTCAGTACTTTCACCATTAAATGAGTTAAAGGAAAATTAAAGGTCTGTGTTTTGAACCTTATTCTTGCTCTTTCTATCAGGAGTAAGTTGCATCTAGCCGAGCTTACACACCTCTCTTCTGTGACAGGTGGAGATGTCCATCAAAATTTAGGGCCAATACCCACAGAATTTATGCCACGACCTCTTTGAATGAGTACATGGCTTATGTAGCCATGATGTTGTGCAGACTCTTCGAGAAAAAGAATCCCTATCATTTCCTCGCAGAATGGGTGCCCTTTTTAGAAGAAGCATAAGAAGGATATAGTTTCAACTGGGACAAGATTTTATCTGATAACATAGCCAAAGAGGTTTCGGATTACAAAACTGCAAGAGCCCGAGGTCAACCAATGGCCTTTTACATGTCGGCATACATCATGGACACAATTTGTTTTATGATTCCATTACCCCTAATGAATTGGATTTGGAACATAACCTGCCTCGAACCCATTCACGAATATCACTCCGAGCTGTGGGAAGAAAACACAAAAAAATCGTTTTACGAAATTTGTCATTTCGTGGTAATACCAATGCATAGAATGAATTTTGACTGTGACCCTCATCGCATTTCTGAATAAGTTTCAAAAAACCTCAAGCCAATAGAAGACTATATCAATGAAGAAAGCTTCTCCTACATCAAGGTTTATGGGTGCTCAATCCCCCCTCACGCACTTCCAAAATTCCTCCCGGATAGACTAGTGTGTAGGGAAGTAGAACACCAAATAGTGAAAGGCAGTATTAGAATAGAGCTAAAGGCAGCTCAAAAGAAGTCCTGGCCAATCTTCCCTGTGCACATCAGGAAATTTTCATCACAAAACTGGGGACATTTCAGGGTGGAAGCAGAAGCACTCAAAGAAGTTAAATTGTTAAATATTGAGTACAAAAGGAATGACCCTTATCAACTAGTGAACAAAAACTTCATACACTGCAATATGAAAGCATATGAACATTAGGAGTCCCCTTGGGATGACATGTTCAAAGGGACCAAGACTTCTAAAGAAGTGTTAGAACGAGTATAGACAATGTCGTCCGACCTGCAAGCTAGCTTTCAGATCTTTCAGAAGAATAGATGGAGTGGTCTTCCCCAAGTATTGGAAGGAGACGAAATCACCCTCCCCTAGGAGAAACAAAGTGTCCCCCTAGGTTTCGAACAGGAAGCACAGAAGAAGGGAAATCCCAAAAAAATCCCACAGGATACGGAAAGGCCTCCACAAAACAAAGAAATCGAAGCAGAGAAAGGGTCAGGGAGACCTCCTAAGTCCGATAAGCTTACTCCCCCTTCATCACCTGGTGTTCATGTCAATACACCTATGGAAGTAGGAGGGAAAGGATCTGCAGATCTAGGAAGTCCCATAGCTTCCTTAACTCCCTTACNCTGAAAAAGGAGATGCATAAGAAGAAGGGGATATGGTAAAAAATCAAAAAGTCTTGATAGACAGACATAATTTGGAGGAAGAGGATTTCCCTACAGAAATAGTAGGTTCCATGGGAGCCATGGCAACAACAATTTTTTTTATCGTGGGAAACATGAGAACGAGGATAAAGAAGAGTGATAACATCATAGCACAATTGCAAGATCAATTAAAGAATGTTGAGGAGAACATCAAGAAGAGGTGAGTAAAAGGTTGGAGTAGACAAGGGTTGCCGAAAGGTTAGAAGTTCAATTACTCAAAACAAGCTTGGACGAAATGAACCAGAAGATACAAGCAAGTCAACTACAGTTTACTCAGCAAAAGGAGCATGCAGAACAATTACAGGCTAGATTAAATTTGATGGAAGGTTAGATTATAGATCTAAAAGCTTTCCAGGCACAATCACTGGAAGTGCATTCAAAAATAGAAGTTGAATAGTAGAATTTGATTTCCAAGATAGAGATTATTTAGAATTACTTTCAAGAAGCAGATAATGCCTTTGATAATATTATCCTGAGGGAAAAAGAAGCCAAAGCAGTGAGGATTACTCTCCAAAAGGAAATCATATATTCGACAGGTGAAGAGATATCCAAAACTACGAAAGTATCAGTCACAGAAAAAATCAGAGGCGACATCATGCTCAAGCTATGGGAAACCAACATAATTGAAAGAAAAGTAATAGTCAAAGAAATCAGAGATGATTGTGAAGAAGTTTTTGATCTTTTAGACAAAGTGTCATTGAACATTGGAAAAGACAATTGTATAGAACTTCTAGGATAGATTAATATTGTAAGACATCAATTAAATTTTAGAGAAAATGTGAGTGAAATTCAAATGGAAATTTCACAGCTAAGAAAAATGGATGTCACCCTAATAGATAGGTTGTTAGTTGAGCCCAACTTAAAACTGCAGTCAATAAAGTTTGCAGATAAAGGAGTTGAAGACCATCTTTCCAAGATACAAAGAAACGTTTATCTGTTCGAAGAAAAAGACTTTCCAGAACCCCCCAGAAATTTTACACAGTTCCTGGAGAGATGCATTAAATGTATTGAATCAAAAGAAAGAGAGTCATTAACAAAGTAAAAGTATCATTTGGAAGATCTTTACTTAAAAGAAAGTGTAAAAATGGAGAAGATCGTGCAAATGGTTTCAGATCTATTTTTTAACAAATAGTTAGTCACTAAGAATTAGGAAATCATCAACTGTCTTAAGATTGGTAGTTTTGTATAAATGTAACTTTTCAAGACTAAGAGATGGTTTTTTTTCTGGATGGGATTGTGAAGAGAAAATTTCATTTTGCCTAAATTAATACAATATAGATTGAAGATTCCATATCTGGTCAATCCTGAGTTATGCGTTTCTCTATCATTCTATCTTTTATTTCATACCTTCGTTTGAACATTTTCATGTGGCAACTTCTATTGTGGTGATTGAATAGTTAGATTATATAATCATTTGCAATTTTTCCTCTATATCAACTATCAGCGGATATAAGACCTATGAGTGTTTTAGAACTCTGAAATTGTATACTTCTCCAAATTTATCATCCCTCTTTCTTGTATTAACATAAAATGAGATTCCTCTTTAATTGATGCCTCATTTTTGTCATACGACTATATATTTATTTTTATTTCTTCATTCAATGAATCTTATTCATTAAATTTGACTCAGATAATAGAAGTAGCCTTTTTTTCTGTTGTACTATTGATTCATAATTTGGAAGTTTTATTTTTATTAATTCGAACCAGAAATTTGCGACCCTCCAAAATATTTTTGATTTACAAAAAAGAAACCCTCAGCTTTCATGACTGTTCCAGTTACCAGACAACCTAATATAGAACCTAGTCTATCAGATCAGACAAGCATTGCATTAAACCTATTTAATACCATATTACAAACAAAAATTACATGGGTAGATCTTGAACGCTCCTGGGCTGTGATTGAAAGAGATATTAGCATCCAGGAACAATGGGAAGCCAGACAGAGACAGTTAAGGAACCAACTTTGATCTCGCTTTCCTTTGAACTGACCTTTTTACCCATTAACTATCCCCACCTTTCGGATGCCTTGATGGTATACTTTAGAGCCTCAAAGTATAAACTCAGTAACAACATCTTTTTGGCACCGCTACCGGGGAAGAAGAAACAAATCTTTTCCCTGGGAAGAATGACATTGACACTTTCTTTCTTTGATAGTGAACAAAGATCGAAAAACCTTCTAAGGATACTTTTATCTTTCACTTGGTGAATCCACAATAAGTAAACTGGATTTTAGCTGAAAGAACACCAGAAAGAATCTGGACGACAAGCAGACCTCGCCAGTATCTGATCTGGAAAAGATTTTAAAATCAAGAAGATCTCTTCGAGAAATCATTTCACTGACACATGTCATTTGTCAACCAAATTATACATGGTTGAACGTCAAAGGAATACTTGAGAGATCCCTCTTCCTCCCCCTTTCGATCGATACATTCTCTTTTCCCGAAGTGTACAATCCTACTACCAAGCACTCTGACGAATGCCCTGTGTATTCTCATTTAACCCCCGATGATTCTCCGATATATTTGTCTTACGAGTCTGGAAGAACAAGTTATTTTCATCTTGGGCCTTCTTCCTCTAGTTTCTTGTGCCTTTATGATCAGTTCCCTACAACCTTTCTATCAAATTCAAGTACAACTCAAAATCTACCAAGCTTACATGAGCTTTCTCCTCATACACCCCGAGTTTCAGCCTCAAAACTATCAATGACTTCACATCGAGGTGCGAGGGATGGAGGCGGTTCTGTAGGTGGTGTCGTAGGAGGAGCGGAAGGTGGCCAAGCACCACTCCCTAGAATTTTTGCTAAGGTGGCTGTAGATATGCCCCTCTTGTCCTCCCAGTTCCCCTACATGACCTTCCTGAAAATTACATGAAAAATATCCCAAAATTCATAGGGGAAGGTGATTTAACCACACAAGAACACATCAATTTCTTTGACGAATTTGCTGATATCCTAGGACTTGAGCATGAAGATGTCTACTTCAGACTCTTAGTAAAGACTTTTGAAGGGAAGTTTAGAACCTAGTTTTGAGGCTTAGCAGCAAGATCTTTAAGGTCATACGATGAACTCAAGAGTGCTTTCATCAGACAATGGGGAGAAAGGGAAGATCACCTCTATTATTTGACTAAATTCGGGGCTCTTAGAAAGAAAAATTCTGAATCAGTTCTCGAGTTCACCCAAAGGTTTAATAAATTGTACAATAAAATTCCCATCGAGGTCAAACCTTCTCAGCCTATAGCGAAAGTAACTTTGTTTGGATCTTTCGACCTTGATTTTGCCCTACTATTAAGAGAGAGGATATCAGTAGACCTCACCAAGATGCAAGACGATGCCCTAGAAATTGAATCAAACATGATGGCTTTAGGAAAGCTAAAATCCAAAATGGAGACTGGAAACAAAGAAACCAGAAGGTATAGAGAGCAAGGAGGATCTTCCGGATCAAGAAGATCTTTAGGGGACAAAATTAAAGAACTATAATTAAAGAACTATCTAATAATATTTCAAAAATAGAATTAGATCAAACAAAAAATAACCATTTTGCCAGAAAGGATTTCAGAAGGAATCCCAATCCTCAAGCCCCACAAAAACCAATTAAGAATGAGGATAAAAAAATCCCAACCCCCTTCAAGAGTGAAAACTTCATTAGAGAGGAAGATTTAGAAGATTTCGAGGAATTAGAGGAAGATATAAACAATCTGGGTGATGATGAGCCACAACCCTATTTATCGAGACAAGATTATGAAAAAATTTTAAATAAAGAAAATAGATTGGAAAATGACCTAAATAGCAGTACTTCTGAAGATTTGACCTACCAGGGTATTGCAGATGGTATAATGGCCGAGCTTCACCATAAGTACAATTTAAGGCCCAGAAATAGGAGTTTTGCAATCGCCTAAATAAAAAAGATATTGCCAAGGGGCGAGATAGACGAGATAGTTTCAAAAAATGCTAAAAAGCAGACTAAAAAAACTAACATAATGGACATACCGCCTATCAAGACTAAGGCAGCTGAAACACCTACAATCAAAACACAGAAAGAGAAAGCTCCTACAACTGAAACAAAACCTTCACCGCAAAAGAAAGCTGATAAGAAGGGAGTCGAAGCCCAAACCATAGAGAATGAAAAAATTGTGGGAAATTTCAATCTGGAAAATGAAATCAATAAAATCAAGATCCCCATACCTCTTGTCGAGCCCGCAAAAAACCCAATCTATAGAAAACAAATTTCCAAGATGATTAGTTTTTCAGAAGATGAAATCCAAGCTGACGTCATTAACTTAGAAGATGACAAGTTGAACATAATTTTTGGTCGTCATTTTGAAGGCACCAAAGACACTGTTGCTCCTTTCTATATCATGTTAACCTTGTTCGACCAACTACTCCATAATTGTATGCTCGATTCTGGAGCATCCCACAATGTAATGCCTAAATCCATTATGGATAAATTGGGTCTCGAAATCACTAGGCCTTATGGAGATTTATATTTATTCGATTCAAGAAAAGTTAAATGTATAGGCATGATTAAGGACTTGGTGGTAAATCTGGCACAAATACTTGCAAAAAGCATTCTCATGGACGTAGTGGTCACCGATATTCCTCCAAAATATGGTATGTTGTTATCCAGATCCTGGGGTGCCAAGCTTGGGGGATCTCTCCAGCTTGACATGACATATGCTATGATTCCATTTTTTGGAGGATAGTTCACGCACCTGTACAAAGAAACCAGGTTGGCATTAATGGTAAGCGATCCGTGCAACCCAAACAACCACCCTATATATATTGCAGATCAAGATTTAGGTAATTATATCTTATCCATTGAAGATGATATTGTTTTATGCATAGATGAAAGTTGTACAAAAGAAAAAATAGAAAAAGAAAAAATTAAAAAAAATGTATATAGCACTGGTGTGTGGAAAATGTTTTTTGACGATGCTTCATCCTACTTTGGAGCTAGAGCTAGGGCACTTCTTGTGGCCCCTGATAATCAATTCATAATTCCCTTTTCCTATAGACTATAGTGGAATGTGGACCACACTAATAATGTATGCGAGTATGAAGCCTTAGTATTAGGGTTAGAAGCCGCTAGGAGAATGAAAATAAAAAACCTCGAAATCTCTGGTGACACCGAGCTTCGTAAAATAGGTAAACCGAGAGTACCAGGCCAAACATTCTAGGTTGAGGTCTTATAGGAATTGCGTCTGGGATCTGATAAAAAATTTCTTCTCCTCTGTCAAAGTCCACTACATTCCACGAACTAAAAACCAACAGGCTGATGTGTTAGCCAAAGCAACCTCAACATTCACACCTCCCACCGCTTTCAAACTAAAGTACCATATACAAATGAGACACTGACCTTCCATACCCAATAACATTCAACATTGGAAAGTTTTTGAGGATGATGAACAACTACACAAATTTATAGAATCAATAGACAAGTTTGTCGAAATGCACGTCAACCAAGAAAACCAAAATGATCCTGTTTGGATCATGCAGGAAGGGGAAGAACCCCAAGAGTTCCACGATAAAATCACCAATCATCGAATGCTTGTTCTAAAAAATAACCAGATCCCCAAGGGCCTGATTCCCTTAGAAAGGTTATTTAATCAAGATGATATCCCTTTAAGATCCACTTTACAACCTCAACCTGAAGAGGTTGAGGACTGTGAAATAGGTACCAAAGAAAACCCTCAGTTGGTGAAACTATCCAAATACCTATCCCCATAAACCAAAAGTAAATACGCTGAGTTGCTTAGAAAATATAAAGATGTTTTTGCTTGGTCATATGATGAATTGAGAACTTATGATACTTCTATAATCGAACATAAAATTCCTTTGAAACCTGGTGTCAAGCCTTTTAAACAGAAGCTCAAACATATAAACCCTATCCTGCTACCAGTAATAGAAAAAGAAGTCAAAAAACTCTTGGATGCCAAATTCATCATCCCACTAAGATATTCCAGGTGGGTGGCTAATTTAGTCCTAGTAAGAAAGAAAAATGGCGAAATCAAACGGTGTGTTGATTTTAGAAACCTGAACCGATCATCACTCAAAGACAATTATCCATTGCCTAAGATGGACCACGTTTTAGAGAGAGTAGTTGAAGCTAATAGAATGTCAATGATTGATGGTTTTTCAGGTTACAATTAGATCGCAGTACACCAAGATGATAGGAAAAAATGGCTTTCACTACCCCTTGGGGTACCTTCATGTACGATAAAATGCCTTTCGGCTTGATGAATGAAGGGGAAACCTTCCAGCGATCCATGGACATCACCTTCATGGGTGAGAGAGATAAATTCATTGTTATCTATCTCGATGATTTGACTGTTTTTTCAAAATCTGATGCAGAACATCTAGTACACCTGAAGAAAACTTTCGAGAAATGTCATAAATTTGGTTTGTCCCTCAATCCCAAAAAATCTCATTTCGCTATGCAAGAAGGTAATCTATTAGGTCATGTAGTGTCTAAAGACGGAATCAAAATCGATCCCAAAAGAATTGAAGCAATAGATACTATAAATATCCCTAGAAATGTAAAAGAAATCCAATCCTTCTTAGGAAAAATAATTTTCTTGAGAATATTTATCCCTAACTTCTCCGAAATTGTGAAGCTAATCAAAGATATGTTGAAAAAGAATAGTGAGATGAAGTGGACAAATGAAGCCAAAGCATATTTTCAATGAATCAAAAAATTTATCAGCGAAGCACCAGTCTTGGAAAGTCCTGATTACACAAAAGAATTTCTGATTTTTTCCTTCGCTTCTGAACACACTACCGCAGTTGTATTGTTACAGAAAAACGAAGAAGGCTTTGAACAACCCATTGATTTTTTCAGTAAAAGTATGAGAGATGCTGAGTTGAAATATAATATACTAGAAAAAAAATCTTACGCAATGTTAAAGACTCTCAAGGCCTTCAGAACGTACATATTACATTCGAATATCATAGCTTATGTTCCTACAAGCTCTGTCAAAGACATACTTGTTCAGCCAGATAGTGATGGGAGAAGAGGCAGATGGCTAGCTAAGATTCAGGAGTTCGATATTGAAGTCAAACCAACAAAACTCATTAAAGGCCAAGGTTTGGCTAAATTCTTAGCCGAATACAACTTGCAGGCACTCAGAAGAAATCAGCTACAAGAAGGTGAGGGTTTCCTAGAGATAAATGAACTTGATTTCGCTACACCTACGGTTGAGCTAGAAGACAGGTTTTCTTCTTCAATCTAGTATCATGATATTTTTTCTTATCTATTGACTCTTCAATGTCCTAGTGAACTAACCCCATCTAAAGTTAGGACACTGAAGCTACATGCAATAAAATATTGTATTATAGACGAAAAATTATATTGGAAGGATCCCCTGGGTTTCTTGCTGAGCTGCTTAGTCGAGACCGAAACTGAAAAGGTTATAGATGAGTTCCATGAGGGAGAGTGTGGATGACACCACGCTTGGCGAGCCACAACTTATAAAATATTAAGAGTTGGATATTACTAACCCAAACTTTTCACAGACGTAAATACCAAAATCCGAACTTGTATTCCTTGTTAGTTGTTTACAGGTAAACATAAAGTCCCAGCTTTGCCTCTAATTCTAGTTAAAACTGAAGCCCCTTTTTAGCAATGGGGTCTTGATTTCATCGGAGAGATTCACCCAGATTCCAGTGCTCAGCACAGGTGGATTCTAACCGCAATAGACTATTTTACTAAGTGGGTGGAAGCTATTCCCATGAGAAACGCAACTGACACAGCTGTAATCAATTTTCTAGAAGAAAACATTTTATCCAGATTCGACTATCCCCAAAAAATAGTCATCGACAATGCACAAGCATTCAAGTCGATGGCCATGATAAGATTTTGCCAAAAATTCAACATCATATTAGGACACTCCATGGATTATTATATGGAGGGCAATGGTTTAGCTGAGTCATCTAACAAAAGTCTCACAACTGTGATAAAAAAAATATTGAATGAGAACAAGAAGACATGGACAATCCATTTGAAATACACTCTATGGGCCAACAGGATAAGTACCAAAAGGGAAATTGGAATGCCCCCTTTCCAGATGGTATATGGCATTGATGTTATCTTACCAATCAATCTTGCTTTACCAGTAATGAAAATTTGGCAATATTTGAATGAAGAACCTAATGACATTACCAGGAGAGCAAACCAGTTGTCGAAGTTCAGCAAAATAGAGCAGAAGTAAACGGAAAGTTGCAGAGATATCAGGATAAAATGAAGGATTTATTTGATCAAAAGGACAAGGATAGAGATTTCCTCCCTGGAGATCTAGTAATAAAATGGGAAGCCAAAAGAGAAGATGCTGGAAAACACGGCAAGTTCGATTCGATCTGGTCTAGCCCTTATAGATTCTTGACCTCAAAAGGAGATAATGCTTTTTCATTAGAAAGTCTCAATGGAGATATTCTGAGTGCCACTGTAAATGGGCAATACCTTAAACACTTCATGCAGTAATATGTTTTCGAACTTTCATTGTATATACCGGTTTGTTTTCATGTTTTCTTTATAGTTACATTGCT
>JASDQU010104728.1:97013-127370 GCA_032191745.1 Picea mariana | reverse complement strand
ATGATATCCCTTTAAGATCCACTTTACAACCTCAACCTGAACAGGTTGAGAACTGTGACATAGGTACCAAAGAAAACCCTCGGTTGGTGAAACTATCCAAATACCTGTCCCCAGAAACCAAAAGTAAATATGATGAGTTGCTTAGAAAATATAAAGACGTTTTCGCTTGGTCTTATGACGAATTGAGAACTTATGATACTTCTATAATCGAACATAAAATTCCTTTGAAACCTAGTGTCAAGCCTTTTAAACAGAAGATCAGTCAGATAAACCCTATCTTGCTACCAGTAATAGAAAAATAAGTCAAAAAACTCTTGGACGCCAAAATCATTGTCCCACTAAGATATTATGAGTGGGTGGCTAATTTAGTCCCAATAAGAAAGAAAAATGGCGAAATCAGACTGTGTATTGATTTTGGAAACCTAAACCGATCATCACTCAAAGACAATTATCCATTGCCTAAGATGGACCACATTGTAGAGAGAGTAGTTGGAGCTAACAGAATGTCGATGATTGATGGTTTTTCAGGTTACAATCATATCGTAGTACACCAAGATGATAAGTAAAAAAATGGCTTTCACTACCCCTTGGGGTACCTTCATGTACGATAAAATGTCTTTTGGCTTGATGAATGCAGGGAAAACTTCCCAATGAGCCATGGACATCCTCTTCGTGGGTGAGAGAGATAAATTTGTTGTTATCTATCTCGATGATCTGACTGTTTTTTCAAAATCTGATGCGGAACATCTAGTACACTTGAAGCAAACTTTCGAGGAATGTCGTAAATTTGGTTTGTCCCTCAATCCCAAAAAATCTCATTTCGCTATGCAAAAAGGTAAGCTATTAGGTCATGTAGTGTCTAAAGATGGAATCAAAATCGATCCCAAAAGAATTGAAGCAATAGATACTATAAATATCCCTAGAAATGTAAAAGAAATCCAATCCTTCTTAGGAAAAATAAATTTCTTGAGAAGATTTATCCCCAACTTCATCGAAATTGTGAAGTTGATCACAGATATGTTGAAAAAGAACAGTGAGATGAAGTGGACAAGTGAAGCCAAAGCATATTTTCAACGAATCAAAAAAGTTATCAGCGAAGTGCCAGTCTTGGCAAGTCCTGATTACACAAAAGAATTTCTTATTTTTTCCTTCACTTCCAAACACACTATCGCAGTTGTATTGTTACAGAAAAACAAAGAAGGCTTTGAACAACCCATTGTTTTTTTCAGTAAAAGTATGAGAGATGCTGAGTTGAAATATAATATACTAGAAAAACAATCTTACGCAATGGTAAAGGCTCTCAAGGCCTTCAAAATGTATGTATTACATTCGAAGATCATAGTCTATGTTCCTACAAGCTCTATCAAAGACATAGTGGTTTAGCCAGATAGTGATGGGAGAAGAGGCAGATGGCTAGCTAAGATTCAGGAGTTTGATCTTGAAGTCAAACCAACAAAACTCATTAAAGGCTAAGGTCTGGCTAAATTGTTAGTCGAATCCAACTTGCAAGCACTCAGAATAAATAAGCTACAAGAAGACGAGGTTTTCCTAGAGATAAATGAACTCGATTTCGCTACACCTACGATTGAGATAGAAGACAGGTTTTCTTCTTCAGTCTGGTATCATGATATTGTTTCTTATCTATTGACTCTTCAATGTCCTAGTGAACTAACCCCATCTAAATTCAGGACATTGAAGCTACATGCTATAAAATATTATATTATAGACGGAAAAATATATTGGAAGGATCCCCTGGGTTTCTTGTTGAGCTGCTTAGTTGAGACCGAAATTGAAAAGGTTATAGATGAGTTCCATGAGGGAGTGTGTGGAGGACACCATGCTTGGCAAGCCACAGCTTATAAAATCTTAAGAGCTAGATATTACTGGCCCAAAATTTTCACAGATGTAAATACCAAAGTCTGAACTTGTATTCCCTATCAGTTGTTTACAGGTAAACAGAAAGTCCCAACTTTGCCTCTAATTCTAGTTAAAACCGAAGCCCCTTTTCAGCAATGGGGTCTTGTTTTCATCGAAGAGATTCACCCACATTCCAGTGCTCAGAACAGGTGGATTCTAACGGCAACGAACTATTTTACTAAGTGGGTGGAACCTATTCCCACAAGAAACGCAACTGATGTAGTTGTAATCAATTTTCTAGAAGAAAACATTTTTATCCAGATTCGGTTGTCCCCGAAAAATAGTCACCGACAATGCACAAGCGTTCAAATCGATGGCTATGATAAGCTTTTGCCAAAAATTCAACATCATATTAGGACACTCCACAGCTTATTATCCACAGGGCAATGGTTTAGCTAAGTCATCTAACAAAAGTCTCACAACTGTGATTAAAAAAAATATTGATTGAAAACAAGAAGACGTGGCATATCCATTTGAAATATTCTCTATGGGCCAACAGGATAAGTCCTAAAAGGGAAATTGGAATGTCCCCTTTCCAGATGGTATATGGCACTGATGTTATCTTACCAATTAATCTTGCTCTGCCAGTAATGAAAATTTGGCAAGATTCAAATGAAGAGCCTAAAGACATTACCAGAAGAGCAAACCAGTTGGTCGAAGTTCGGCAAAATAGAGCAGAAGTAAACGAAAAGTTGTAGAGATATTAGGATAAGATGAAGGCTTTATTCAATCAAAAGGCCAAGGATAGAGATTTCCTCCCTGGAGATCTGGTACTAAAATGGGAAACCAAAAGAGAAGACGCGTGCAAACACGGCAAGTTCGATTCGATCTGGTCTAGCCCTTATAGAGTCTCAGCCTCAAAAGGAGAAAATGTTTTTTCATTAGAAAATCTCAATGGAGATATTCTAAGCGCCCTTGTAAATGGGCGATACCTTAAACACTACATGCAGTAAAATGTTTTTGAACTTTCATTGTATATACCGGTTTGTTTTCATGTCTTCTTTGTAGTTACATTGCTTTCGGTAGGTTTGTTTGAAAATTCCAAAAAAAAAAAAAAAAAAAAAACAATCAAAAGTTTTCAGAAAATGCAAATACAAAATAGTTCAAATCTAGCAGTTCACAAAATTAGTATGAGTGTCTGACAGTTATCAGGTCATTTTATTCGCAGGAAAAGTGACAAGGACTCAAGAGACCAACTATACTACAGGGGTAATCTGCATGGATAATCATGATAAATACTTGCCAAAAAGGTAATAAGTAAACAGTCTTTTGGCTGTAAATACGACGAACTACTAAGTTATGAACTCTAACCTAGGAACTTGAGTTAAAAATGTCCTAAGAGGTACAAGTGAACGATATATATATATATATATATAATACTTGTTAGCACTCCTAAGTTTCCAAGGTTCTCTTACCTTTCCCCTTCGATCACTATCAAGCTTACTCTTCACCCAACCTTGATTTTCTCCCTTTAAGTCTCATATTAATTTCGAAAATGTTCAGACTAACTTTCAAAGTGAGGATAAGTAAAATTCTATGTTTCTCCTAAGCTTTGGCTGAACTAGAAGTATGTCTGGGCTAATCCTAACCTTTTTAGTCATTCTACTAGAAATAAAATGATTGTTTTCACTCAAGGGAAGTCCCTAAAAAAATATATATATATGTTAATAAGTTTTCCCTGAGATTCTGCATAAAGTTAAAGTGTCTGATGGCCCAAAGAAGATTAACCTAGAGATATTTAAATAAGTTGACAGACCTTTGCTGTAAAAAAAATAATAATAAAAAAAAAAATTTTAGCAATATATTTTCTCTGAGTATGTTACATACTTATTGATTGCCCCCACTTCATATCAAAAATGTATATAAAGAGATGGTGAAAGGAAATTTGTTATCGATTTCCCCCATCTAATATAAAGAGATGATGAAAGGAAATTCATTATATGATTGCCCTCATCTCAGCATTTAAATGCTAAAAATAATGAAGTGGTGAAAGGAAATTCAATGTGGAAAATATGATAACTTCAACGAGGTACTGAATAGGCTCACTGGCAGTGAAGCAATGTCTCCATACTGGACAAGGATGTTATACAGGAATTGCAAGATGCTCTGGTAATTTTCTTCTTTCAGCCAAATTACACTCTAAGATTATGGGATTCTAGATTACACTCTGTTAGCGTCAGAAGTCACTCCTGGATTGCGACAGGAGCAGAGCCCAATGCCCATCAGTTTTATGTCACGATAAGTTTAATGGATGATCAAATGGTTAGAGACCCAGGACAGAATCACTCTAACTCAGGGACGAGGTCTGGTATGTAACAAACAAAGGAGGTCTTGATCTAACTTCAGTCAGTGGATTGATTATAAGATGAGTAGGTGGAAGACTTGGTGAGAGGAGTGAGCTAAAATGCCTCGGGCAATAGGCCTTTCAGCAGTTTGCAAAAGAAAAACTCTAAATGCGAAATCTTCTTGGTTCATAGTTTTGGGAACTGAAGGGGTGACTTGACTGGATCCTCCAATTCCAAGTCATTCAGCGTTGAGAAAATTTCAAGAACCAATTAGTGACAACGCAACTGTTATAGTGATCCAACCTACATTATCCTATAACAACTAAAACTCGACTGGATCCTCCAATTTCAAGTTGTTCTAACATAGTGCAAACAAAGATATGAAAGGAACTGACATTCATAAGGCAAGAAGTCTCAAGAGTCAATGCATAACCAGAATAACCAGTGCTTCGTTCAAGCTTTTACAATTGGGAGCCTTGCTCAACCATTGATCCTTGAAAAAATATCAAAACTAAGTACATATACTCCTAAACATTTGCCCAACAGAGGCCTCCTAGACTTTCAGGATGGGGCGTCTCTTCAATCAAATCTGGCCTGCACTCCTCTGTCATACACCACCTTAACTCTACATGGCTCGCGCCAGGGGGTAGCTGAGCCCTTAAAAGCTGAATTAGCGTGCGCAGACTTCCCTAGTGAGTCAAGGACTCGGCATGGCTTCTGTGGGAAAAACCAGCGCAGAGGACCATCTCGGGCAGAGTTCCTGCAGGGACATCCATACTTTACAATTAATGAGTGAAGCGAGGTTTCAACCACCCCCTCTCTTCTTCATTCACTCCAAGAAGGTATCAGGATTGAGATCAAGTCAAACTGACACCTGGAGAACACAGTGCCCCCTTTCTGAAGCTCAACTAGGCACTTTTGGCCCCCTTTGTACATCTTTTTCTATTTCCCCAAGTGACCACGAGCTGTGACCCTGTGCTTATCCTCAAAGGCGCTTTCGATGCTTCGGGGTTCAAGGATTCGAGATGTGAAGCCCTTACCCTTATAACTCCCGAATGTCGACATGCCGATGTGATTAGATCTTGTGCCATGCGTCCCTGGATCGGATGGCTGAAATGACGTCAGCATTTTGGGAGTCGTCTCATCACATGGTGCATGCTAGCGCTCTTTCCCTAGGCCTGCTCCTCTGTGACCAGGCGCTATGACCGTGGGCCCGACTCTGGGTTCTTTTGGCGTTTCGAGGTTCAGGGTTTTGAGATGTGAAATGACGAGGAGCGCTTACCCCATGAACTCCCAAATGCCGACATGACTTGATCGCGCACCACGCGTCCTTTTGGATGGATGACTAAGATTATGTCTTTGATGCTTTCAGTATGAAAATCTTGAAAGGCCACACCTGTGGCTCAGATATTGCGCTGCATGTCCTTCTGATGAACGGTCCCAATCCTTTCGGGATTTCTTGCACCGGGGTTCGCAATGCGCTTCTTCCTCAAATTCCCAATTGACCAAACTGTGAAAGGATGGATCTGTGTCGCGTGTCCTTTAGATGAATGACTGAGATGGCTTTGTCATTAAAAGGGGGCTACCTCCATTCCCTGGATCTCTTGACGTGACCTGGCGCTAGGACCGTGGGCTCATCTTCAAAGGTGCCTTCGACATTTCGCATTTTGGCAATTTCAGCTGCAGTGGATGGGAGATCCCTTGTCTCCCGAAATGCCGATTGGCTTCCACCTGCCCCAACTGAATCAGACGACCCATATTTTGTTTTGAAATATAGGTGCTATCTCTTGCGCTATATCTCAGGAAACTTGGTATCCCTGAAATCTCGATGACCGTCGATCTACTCTATAGATGGATCTCGGCAGCTGACAAAAAAACTTCGCCCACTCGCTTGACTAGTAGCCTGAAATGAGATTTTTTCATGCTACGCTTGGGCGCTTCTCGTGCAACCTGCAAACCTAGGTACTCTTGTGCCCAATACAAAATTGTTGTTAACATTAGGCTCCATGGGGGATAGAGTCGTCCCTGTGATTCTCTAAGGACTCATTTTGCAGTTTCAGTTCCTTGTTGTTTGGCTATGGACTCATTATTTGAAGATTAAAGACAAAAATACAAACAATATTTACAATCGCAGAAGAGCCATGTGTGGCTCAAGAGAAAAATCTTTTCAGGAAACACCCATTCACAGGGCCATTGAAAACTTCTTGATCCTTCAAATCTCGCAACCTATAGGTATTATTTGAAAATACTTCCAAGATCCTGAAAGGCCCAATCCACAGGGCCTCAAATTTGTCGTGCTTGCCCTTATCCTGCTTAGGAGCATCCCATTTTAGTACCAGGTCTCCGATCTGGAAATCCTCTTTCTTGGCCTTCTTATCAAAAACCTGCTTGATCTTCTACTGATGGTCCTAAATTCTACTCATTACCTGCTCTCTGGCCTACTAGACCTCCACCAGTTGATGAATTCTCCTAATCATATCATTAGGCTCTTCTTGATGATCCTGAAGGAATTTTTCTACAGGAATGGCTAACTGAGAAGGAAAAACAACCTCTGCTTCATAAACTAATTGGAAAGGGGAGATGCCTATAGATCTCTTCGTGGTCACTCCATCGGTCCATAGAGCAATTTTCAACTTTGAATGCTAGGCATTTTTGTTGTCCTCCAATAGTTTTTTGATGATCCTTATCAGGATTTTGTTGGAGGACTCTTCTAGACCATTTCCCTGGGGATAGTATGAGGTGGAGTGAATCAGTTTGATCCCAAATTGCTCACAGAACTTGGCTAACGGCTCAGCCTTGAAAGAGGCTATGTTATCGGTAACAATCTTTCTTGGGCAGTCAAATCTTGTGATGAGGTCTTCCAGGAATCCAATGATTACCTTGTGGGAAGCACTCCTGGTGGGGATAGCTTCAATCCACTTAGTAAAGAAATATGTAGTAGTCAGGATCCATCTGTGTTTCCCACTGGAAGCAGGGTGTATTTCTCCAATAAAATATAGGCCCCATTGCTGGAAAGGTCCTGAAAGAACCACAGGCTTTAAAGGCAAAGACTTGAGTTGTTGTTTTCCTACAAATATTTGACATTTGATACAAGCTCTGACCTTTCTGCAGACGTCAGTGAATACGGTGGGCCAGTAGTATCCAGCCCTGAGGATTTTGTAGGCTGTGGTTTTCCAGAAATGATGCCCTCCACATAGGCTATCATGGAATTCAACCATGATCCTATCAGCCTCTTGTGGATTCATACATTTCAAAATCACCCCTAGGGGATCTTTCCAATATAAAACTTGACTGACAAGGCAATATCTGACTGCTTTGAGCTTCAAAGCTCTTGCCTTGTTTCTTTGCGGGCCATCTGGAGGCCGCAACTCCTGCAGAAAATGTATGGCATCCTTATACCAGGGACATCGAGACAATGAGGGTTATGCTTGAGGGTCTATATCAGACAGCTGATCCTGCTGATTTTCTGAGCATTCATTTATGAAACCTACCCCCAAAGCTTTGTAATTTGCTTCAGCCAACAACTTAGCTAAGCCTTGACCTTTGATTAATTTGGTAGGCCTTATTTCTAAGTCAAACTCAAGGATCTTGGCTATCCACTTACTCCTCCTGTCTATGTCAGGCTGAATAAGAATGTCTTTAACAACGACCGAGGGGACATAGGAAATGATTTTTGACTGCAGGACATAGGTTCTAAAGGCTTTGAGATCCTTTACCAGTGCATAGTACTGCTTCTCCATAATGTCATACCTGACTTCAGCATCCCTCAGAGCTCTTCTAAAATAAGAAATAGGCTACTCTAGCCCGGCCTCGTTTGTCTGTAATAAAACAACAGCCACTGTGTCCGGTGAGGCAAAGGAGAAAATAAGGAAATCCTTTGAGTAATCGTGACTAATAAGAACATGATCTTTTGTCAAGGACTTCTTTATCTACTCAAAGGAACTTCATGATTCAGAAGTCCACCTCACTTCATTTCCTTTCCTCAACATGGATGTTATAAGTTTTATCCCTTCAGCAAAGTTAGAAACAAATCTCCTTAGAAAATTAATCTTACCAAGGAAAGATTGGACCTCCTTCCTGGATCTTGGGATTGATAAGACCTGTATTGCCTCAACTCCACTAGGATCATTCTTGACTCCTTCTACTGATACTATGTGGCCCAATAATTTTCCCTCCTTCATGGCGAACAAAGATTTCTTGGGATTCAATGAAATGCCAAAACTCCTACATTTCAGGAAAACCTTCCTGAGGTGACAACAATGTTCTTTATCAGATTTTGAAAAGACTATTATTTCATCGAGATAGATGACCACAAACATATCCTTTTCCCCAATCAAATCTATGTCCATGGCACGTTGAAACGTTTCCCCTGCATTCATCAATCCAAAAGGCATTTTAACATACATGAAGGTGCCCCATGGAGTGGTAAATGTCATCTTTTCCCTGTCCTTGGGTAGAATAGAGATTTGATTGTAGCCAGAGAAGCCATTGATCATGGACATCCTAGATGCTCCTGTTACTCTCTACAATATATGTTTCATTTTCGGTAAGGGGTAATTTTCCTTTCGTGAGCTCCTGTTTAGGTTTCTAAAATCTACACAGAGTTTGATTTCTCCATTCTTCTTCCTTACTAGGAACAAGTTGGCCACCCACTCTGAATATCTCAGTGGCACGATGATCTGGGCCTATAGCAACTTCTTCACTTCCCTCTCCATGATAGGCAACAACATAGGATTTTGTCTTAGCTTCTGCCTAAATGTCTTTGCCTCCTTTTTCAACGAGATTTTATGCTCAATGATAGAAGTGTCATATGTTTTGAGATATTCATAGGTACAGGTAAAAACATCAACAAACTCCCTCAATAGTTCAATGTATTCAACCCTCTTCTCCTTTGTTAGACTTCTGGACAATTTGACAAAGTTGGGTTCATTCTCAGTGCCAATGTTGCACTGAGTTGTATCCGCGTCATCCTCTGAGATTTCCCCTTTTAATGCCACATCATTTCTATAAAAAATCCTTTCCAAAGGAACCAGTCCCCTTGGAATATGATTTTTGGGTAGCTGCACAATGTTACGCTTTGCAATCTTATTCAGAAAATTACCCCCATCAAGCTTTTCTTCAGAGACAGGGTCTTGGTCAATATGCATCTCTGAAAATTATTCGACAGTCTCCAAGAATCTTTTGATCTCAATATCATCCTCGAACACCTTCCAATGTTTGACATTGTCAAGTATGGAGGGCCTATATTTTACTTCTACATAATATCTGAATTTGGGTGGCAAGGGCACTTTGAAATTGCTTGCTGATGTAGCCAAGGAATTTTCCACTGTGTTTTTCTCTCTTGGGACAAAAGAAATGTTAAACGCTGAGAAGAAACTTTCACTTAGGTCCCATACCTCATTTCTATAACTCATGAGTCGAGGATGCTTAGCCTGATAAGCATTTCTGATCTACTGGACTACCAATTCTACATCTCCGAACACTGCTACCTCCTGAATTCCCATTTCCTTTGCAGCTCTTAATCCTAGAACAAGAGCATCATATTCTACCACATTGTTGGTAGCTTCAAATTCTAGCTTGTATGACAGGGATATGGTTTCCTGAGCAGGTGACACAAAAAATACCCCAGCACCAGTGTCTTCCCTGGAAAAGGCTCCATCAAAAAACATCTTCCAGATGGGGGTGATGGAGGGAGAAAATTCATGAGAAGTGGTGGGCTGCTTTCTGATTTTTAGAGAAGGCTCAGGAGCATTAGTGAGTTGTAGTAAACTGGAACCTAAATCAGTGTCCAGGGAAAAAATGGGATGGTTGGTAGGATTGGCTTCATCACTGATTATATAGGCCAGCTGGGCTTCTCTGCATAGTCTCCTATGTTCCCCTCCAAATACTGGAATAGTAGCATAGGTTAGGTCCATCTGTAGAGTTCCCCCCAGTCTTTTTATCCAAGATCTTGATAACAACATACCAAACTTGGGGGGAACATCAGCCACTACAACATCCATGACCACACTTTTCATGGGCAATTGAAACAAGGTCATGACCAGGTCTTTGATGACTCCTAGACATTGAACTTTCTTGAAGTCAAAGGAATAGAGGTCATGATAGGCTCGAGTGACTTCTAGTCCTAATTCTTCCATGATAGTTTTGGGAATGAGGTTGTGGGAAGCCCCTGAATCCATCAAACAGTTGTGCAGTACCTTGTCATGTATATTCAAGGATGTGTAGAAGGGAGGGGATAAATCATTCCTGTCTTCTACCATAGGACCCAGAATAACTATAGGATTTTCATCTTGCAAATTGATGGAGTCTGTGGGAAGGCATAAGGATTCAGACTGTAATAGTTCAGAGAGGCATTTTTCGAACTCTTCATGTTTAATCAATTCGGTGAGGGGTACAAGGATTCTAATTTTTTGAATTTCATGCTCAAAGTTGAAAGAAGATGTAAGCTTTGGGATTTCCCTCACTTTAGGAACATGACTCTGAACCATTGGAGGGAGGGGTTGAGCCTTCCTACCTTTGTTGTTATCTATTACTTCACTAGCATATTTCTCTATTCTAGGGAACTGTTCAAGAACATCAGGTGCTGCTATCTTTTTCTTAGACCTCAAGTTATACCTGCCTTGGCTGCTACTAGCCTTGTCTCCCTTGCTAAGTTCATTTAGTTGACTGTCCGCGAGAGATTCCTCATATGCTGATTGAGTGAGATGAAGAAAAGGAGGAGCGTCTCCGAAGCAGTGGATTTCAGGATCAAGCCCATCTGTTTCCTCTTCTTTCTCATTGGCCACACAATTATTTTGAAAAGGGGCCTGAATTTTCTGGTCTTCTCTATCTCTTCCCCTCTGGTATCTTTGCATAGTCGGGGGAGCAACATTGTTTGGCCTCCTGAAACCTCCTTTTTTTTCAGCATTTTGAGGACCTTTGTATGCTTGCCTCCCCTCTACCTTCATTCTCTCCATATCTGCATACATAGACTTCACCATCTTGGTCAGTTCATCCAATTGAGGTTGAGGCATCGAGGGGCTAGAAATTGAGGCTTTAGATCTTCCCTTTCTCTTGTCTGCATCAGTCTTGTTTCTCAGCCTATCAACTACTAATACATTAGATTCCACCTCTATGGCCACATTTTTCATCTGAGCTAGGGAGGTAACTCTTCTTTCTCTCAATAGAAGACAGAAGTCAGGGTCGAATGCACTAGCATAAGAAATTTTGGCAAAGGCTTCTGAGGGCTTTATCTCAGCAGGAATCTTATTATACATCTTATTGAATCTTTTGGAGAAGTCAGAGACAGACTCTCCTTCCATATTCTTGAAAGACCCAAACTCTGTCATGTAATACATGAAATCCTTCTTATCTCCCCACTGCCTCAGGAAAGCACCATCTAGAGCTTCAATTCCAGCAATAGATCTGGGGGCCAATCCCCTAAACCATTTCCTCACCTCACCATCCAGGCTCTGGACAAAGACTCTCATCTAGACATCTTCATTTTCAATGTTCAGGTTGTCTGCATAACTGTAGAAAGCAACCAGGTGCTCTTCCACAGTTATGTCCCCTTCTCTAGTGAACTTGGGCATATACTTCAGGTAATCTCCAGCAGGGAGAGGATTCATAGGATGGGGTAGGAATAAGGGATCATATCTGGCAACGACTATGGAATCCATTCTATTTAGAAATGGATTAGCACTAGCCATAGGAATAACAGGTGTTGGGGAACTGGGAGGCGATGGGGTTTGAAGTGGAAATATAGGAGCGGAGCCTACAGAGTGGGAGGGGGACTGTAGCAAATCCAGAGAATAGTCTTGTGGGCTCAAAGGCACAGAAACCTTCCTTCCCTTAGTAATAGTAATAATAGGAGGAGGAGGGGTGATAAAACCCAGGGTAGGAGAATATTCAGAGGTGTTGGGTCTGAACCAGGGTACCACCTCAGGAGAGAAAGGGGTGACAAGAGTTTCTCCTACTAATTCGAGACTAGGAGGAGAAAACCCAGCAGGAACACTCCTGAAATTTAGACTATGGGAAACTTCGACGGGAGGTAATGAAACAAGACGAAATGAAGGGGCTGGAGTTTCTATAAAGTCATGAAAATTATCAGGAATACATGGTTTAGCAGTAGAAGTACCATCTCTAGAGGAATTTCCCTTTCTGATAATCTTCTCTGGGTCAGCTTTAGGTGGTGCTAATGGAAACTGCGGATTAGACCTTGTGTGTCTACCTCTAGAAGCCACAGATGAAGCAATGGAGCTGCTTATGGGTTCGCATCAATGGAATTCCCCAGCGGAGTCACGTCAGTGGAGTCACCAGGTGAAAAGTAGCAATCTTAATAGTTCTGATATCTTATACACCTTCAGAATCAATTGATCGTTGTCATTCAATCTCGGGGAAATTATTCAACTTCGTCCCCGGCAGTGGCGCCATAAATGTTAGCGTCAGAAGTCACTCTTGGATTGCGACAGGAGCAGAGCCCAACGCCCATCAGTTTTATGTCATGATAAGTTTAATGGATGATAAAATGGTTAGAGACCCAGGACAAAATCACTCTAACTCAGGGACCAGGTCTGGTATGTAAAGAACAAAGGAGGTCTTGATCTAACTTCAGTCAGTGGGCAGATTGTAAGATGAGCAGGTGGAAGACTTGGTGAGAGGAGTGAGAAAAAATACCTCGGGAAATAGGCCTTTCAGAAGTTTGTAGAAGAAAAACTCTAAATGCAAGATCTTCTTGGTTCATAGTTTTGGGAACTGAAGGGGTGACTTGACTGGATCCTCCAATTCCAAGTCATTCAACGTTGAGAAAATTGCAAGAACCGATTAGAGACAACGCAACTGTTACAGTGATCCAACCTACATCGTCCTATAACAGCTACAACTCGACTGGATCCTCCAATTTCGAGTTTTTCTAACACAGTGCAAACAAAGATATGAAAGGAACTGACATTCATAAGGCAAGAAGTCTCAAGAGTCAATGCATAACCAGAATAACTAGTGCTTCGTTAAATATTTTACAATCGGGAGATTTTCTCAACCATCGATCCTTGAAAAAATATCAAAACTAAGTACATATACTCCTAAACATTTGACCAACAGAGGCCTCCTAGACTTTTAGGATGGGGAGTTTCTTCAATCAAATCTGGCCTGCACTCCTCTTTCATACACCACCTTAACTCTACATGGCTCGCGCTAAGGGGTAGCTGAGCGCTTAAATGCTAAATTAGCATGCGCAGACTTCCCTGGTGAGTCAAGGACTTGGCATGGCTTCTGTGGGAAAAAACAGCGTAGAGGACCATCTCGGGCAGACTTCCTATAGGGACATCCATACTTTGAAATTAATGAGGGAGGCGAGGTTTCAACCACCCCCTCTCTTCTTCATTCACTCCAAGCACGTATCAGGATTGAGATCAAGTCGAACTGGCACCTGGAGAACATGGTGTCCCATTTCTGAAGCTCAACTCGACACTTTTGCCCCCCTTTGTACAACTTTTTCTATTTCCCCAAGTGACCACAGGCTGTGACCCTGCGCTTATCCTCAAAGGCGCTTTCAGCGCTTCAGGGTTCGAGGCTTCGAGATGTGAAGCCATTACCTTTATAACTCTCGAATGCCAACATGCCGATGTGATTAGATCTTGCGCCATGCATCCCTGGATCGGACGGCTGAAATGACGTCGACGTTTTGTGACCCGTCTCATCACATGGTGCACGCTAGTGCCCTTTCCCCAGGCCTTCTCCTCTGTGATCGGGCGCTATGACCATGGGTCTGACTCTGGGTGGTTTCGACATTTCGGGGTTTGGGGTTTCGAGATGTGAAATGACGAGGAGTGCTTACCCCTTGAACTCCCGAATGCCGACATTACTTGATCACGCACCATGCATCCTTTTGGATGGATGGCTAGGATTACGTCTTCAGCACTTTCACTATGGAAATCCCGAAAGGCCCCACTTGTGGCTCAGATCTTGTGCCGCATGTCCTTCTGATGAACGCTCCCGATCCTTTCAGGATTTCTTTCATTGGGGTTCGCGATGCACTTCTACCTCAAATTCTCGATTGACCAAACTGCGAAAGCATGGATGTGCACCACGTGTCCTTTAGATGAACGACCAAGATGGATTTGTCATTAAAAGGGGGCTACCTCCATTCCCAGGCTCCCTTGACATGACCTGGCGCTAGGACTGTGGGCTCATCTTCAAAGGTGCCTTCGACATTCCACATTTCGGCAATTTCAACTGCAGTGGATGGGAGATCCCTTCTCTCCCGAAATGTCGATCCCCGAAATTCCGATTGGCTGCCACCTGCCCCAACTGAATCAGACGGCACAGATTTTGTCTTGAAATATAGGTTCTATCTCTTGCACTATATCTTGGGCAACTTAGTAGCCCCGAAATCCCGATGACGGTCGATCTGCTCTATATATGGATCTTAGCCGCTGACAACAAAACTTCGCCCACTCACTTGACTAGTAGCCTGAAATGAGATTTTTCTGTGCTACGCTTGGGCACTTCTCGTGCAACCTACAGACCTGGGTACTCTTGTGCCCAAGACAAAATTGTTGTTAACACACTTTAAGAGTCTCTTGATGTGAATACGATCAAATAAAAACTGGTGGAATGAATAATCTTGTTTCGATTATCTTGAACAAATCTGAGGTCGGTTTTAGAAAGGAAAACCTATGTGAGCCTATCTCGATATTTCCGAACATTTTAATCTTGAAATTTTTTCAAAGTTAAGGTTGAGATCTTTATCCTCCTGGTAGGGCTTTTCACAACTATGTCTCACAGACTGGAATAACTGACCCCATTTACCCAATAAAAGGCACAAAGTCTTCCCATTCTCCTCGTCCCACAAGGAGACGAGGTCCCCATTTGGAGCCTATGTTGAAACCAGGTCTTAAAGTTTTTATCTCTAAAACTAAAATTGTTCTTTTTCAGGATTCAGCTTTTCATAAGGTATAATCCTCGCTATTAGTCCCAAAAGCTCGATACTGAAATCCCGAAATGGCTTTATTTTAAAAAAAAATAATAAAAGGCAGAAAGCTCAAGCATTTTTAAAGTCTCGATGCAGGTTCTATAAAGTACTTTTAATCACGAAAATTTAAAACCCTTAAGGAGTTAATTGACAATCTTTTAACCTTTCGGGATTCAGGTTCATTCAGAATAACACGATTTCAATGCATTATGAACCATGAAATCCAGATCCTCATTTTCCCAAAATAAATGAAAGTTATTTCTTGATCCTGATTAATTCAATTACTAATACTAAAATTTAGACCTAAACTTATCCCATCATGATTTCGGGATTCAGAGTTTAGTGGCGACATACCTCATGTAAGCGAGATCCCCGAAACCCTGAAATGCGAAGTCCCGACTCAATACCAAAGTTAAGGCCTAAACTTTTCCCATCACGATTTCAGAATTTAGGGTTTAATGGCGACATACCTCATGTAAGCGAGATCCCCAAAACCCCGAAAAGCGAAGCCCCGAATCAATATCAATGTTAAAGTGAACTAACTTCCTTTTAAATACTTTTAATGGTAATTAAACTTCTTAGGTATTTTCATTTTTTGGTTCCGTCAAACGAGATTTTTCGAATTTTGATTTTAGAATCACCGAAATACAACCATATTAATAATGGATAGTTGGTGATTTCTGTGACATAAATGCATATCTGAGAAATATTCTCTGCATTAAAGGTAGTAAATTCTTGGCAGCTGCGTCAGTACTTTCACCATTAAATGAGTTAAAGCAAAATTAAAGGTCTCTATTTTGAACCTTATTATTTCTCTTTCTATCAGGAGTGAGTCGCATCTAGCCGAGATCACACACCTCTCTTCTGTGATAGGTTTTCATTCCAATGAAAAAGTCATGGCACCAAAGAAGGGACCCAAGAAGAGTGAAGATACAACTGAGATTTCCAGCTCAGAGGAAGACGTCATATCCGACACCACGCCACATGCTATTGACTTGATTAAATAATGGAGACAAATTTATGAAAATCTAGACTTCGAGATAAAAAATTCCCCTAATGATTCTGAGAATCACCTTCGGGACATAGCATAATTAGAACTTCACAAAATTTCAACACGCCCATGGCTCATGGCATACAACGACATGATTAGTTGGGCTTTGGAGAAGGTTGATATTCCAACGAGAATCATTTTAAATGATCAAGGGGCCATTATCGACTCATTCAAACCTAAACATATCTAGGTTATGTACAAACTCTCACCCAATCCTAAATTCATTTACAATGCCAAATTTATAGCCGAATTTCAGAGAAAGGAATGCACTGAGGCAGACCAAACTTACCCTGATTTAATCAAAGTCTGGTGGAGATTTCCATCAAAATTTAGGGCCGATACCCACAGAATTTATGCCACAACCTCTTTGAATGAGTACATGGTTTATGTAGCCATGATGCTATGCAAACTCTTCGGCAAAAAGAATCCCTGTCATTTCCCCGCAGAATGGGTGCCCTTTTTAAAAGAAGCATCAGAAGGATATAGTTTGAACATGGACAAGATTTTATCCGATAGCATAGCCAAAGAGGTTTCGAATTACAAAACTGCAAGAGCCCGAGGTCAACTAGTGGCCTTTTACATGTCGGCATACATCATGGATGAAATATTTTTTATGACTCCATTCCCCCTGATGAATTGGGGTTGGAACATAACTTTCCTCGAACCCATTCATGAATATCACTCTGAGCTGTGGGAAGAAAATGCAAAAAATTCGTTTTACGAAATTTGTCATTTCGTGGTAATACCAATGCATAGAATGTTTTTCAGCTATGACCCTCCTCGCATTTCTAAAGGAGTTTCAAAAAACCTCAAGCCAATAGCAGACTAGTTCATTGAAGAAATCTTTTCCTACATCAGGGTTTATGGGTCCTCAATCCCCCCTAACGCGCTTCCAAAATTCCTCCCGGATAGACTGGTGTGTAGGGAAGTATCACACCAAATAGTGAAAGGCAGTATCGGAATAGAGCTAAAGGAAACTCAAAAGAAGTCCTGGCCAATCTTCCCTGTGCACATCGGGAAATTTTCATTACAAAACTTGGGACATTCCAGGGTAGAAGAAGAAGCACTCGAAGAAGTTAAATTGTTAATTATTGAGTACAAAAGGCATGACCCTTATCAACTAGTGAACAAACACTTGATACACTGCAATATGAAAGCATATGAACTTGAGGAGTCCCGTTGGTATGACATGTTCAAAGGGACCAAGACTTATAAAGTGTTAGAACGAGTATAGACATTGTCATCTGACCTACAAGCTAGCTTTTGGACCTTTCAGAAGCATAGACGGA
This sequence comes from Picea mariana, assembly GCA_032191745.1. Classification (NCBI taxonomy): domain Eukaryota; kingdom Viridiplantae; phylum Streptophyta; class Pinopsida; order Pinales; family Pinaceae; genus Picea; species Picea mariana. The sequence goes on along the minus strand of JASDQU010104728.1, from coordinate 109,877 downwards.
GTGGTCTGCCCCAAGTACTACAAGGAGAAGAAATCACCCTCCCCTAGGAGAAAGAAAGTGTTCCCCCAGGTTTCGAATAGGAAGCACAGAAGAAGGGAAATCCCAAAAAGTCCCACAGGATATAGAAAGGCATCCACAAAACAAAGAGACCGAAGCAAAGAAAGGGTCAGGGAAACCTCCCAAGTCCGGTAAGATTACTCCCCCTTCATCACCTGGTGTTGATGTCAATACACCTAAGGCAGTAGGAGGGAAATGATATATAGAGATAGGAAGTCCCATAGCTTCCTTAACCCCCTTACAGTCCACTTTTGGACTCCCACAGACAGGAGCTTTATTTGTTGATGACCTCACCTCTATTCCCATAGATGAGATTCCTCCTTTTAATTATTTTTTCAGCAAAGAAATGAAGGTCGTCCTAAAAAAGGAGATGCATAAGAAGGAGGGGAATATGGTAAAAAAGCATAAAGTCTTGATAGACAGACATAATTTGGAGGAAGAGGATTTCGCTACAGAGATAGCAGGTTCCATGGGAGCCATGGCAACAACAAACGTTTTTACCATGGGAAACATGAGAATGAGGATAAAGAAGAGTGATACCATCATAGCACAATTACAAGATCAGTTAAAGAATGATGAGGAGAACATCAAAGAAGAGGTGAGTAAAAGCTTGGAGCAAACAAGGGCTGCTGAAAGGTTAGAAATTCAATTACTCAAAACAAGCTTGGATGAAATGAACCAGAAGATACAAGAAAGTCAGCTACAGGTTACTCGGCAAAAGGAGCATGCATAACAGTTACATGCTAGATTAAATTTGATGGAAGGTCAGATTATAGATATAAAATCTTTCTAGGCCCAGTTACTGGAAGTGCATTCAAAATTAGAAGTTGAACAACATAAATTGATTTCCAAGATAGAGATTATTCATAATTACTTTCAAGAAGCAGATAATGCCTTTGATAATATTATCTTGAGGGAAAAAGAAGCCAAAGCAGTGAGGATTACTCTCCAAAAGGCAATCATATATTCGGCAGGTGAAGAGATATTCAAAACTACGAAAGTATCAGTCACAGAACAATTCAGAGGAGACATCATGCTCAAGCTATGGGAAACCAACATAACTGAAAGCAAAAGAATAGTCAAAGAAATCAGAGATGACTGTGAAGAAGCTTTTGATATTTTAGACAAAGGGTCGTTGAACATTGGAAAAGACAATTGTACAGGACTTTTGGGATAGATTAATATTGTAAGACATCAATTAAATTTTAGAGAAAATTTGAGTGAAATTCAAATGGAAATTTCACATCTAAGAAAAATGGATGTCACCCTAATAGACAGGTTGTTAGTTGATCCCAACTTAAAAATGCAGTCAATAAAGTTTGCAGATAAAGAAGTTGAAGACCGTCTTTCCAGGATACAAAGAAAGGTTTATCTGTTCGAAGCAAAAGACTTTCCAGAACCCCCCAGAAATTTTACACAGTTCCTGGAGAGATGCATTAAATGTATTGAATCAAAAGAAAGAGAGTCATTAACAAAGTAAAAATATCATTTGGAAGATCTTTACTTCCAAGAAAATGGGAAAATGGAGAAGATCATGCAAACAGTTTCAGATCTATTTTTTAACAAATAGTTAGTCATTAAGAATTAGGAAATCATCAACTGTCTTAAGATTGGTAGTTTTGTATAAATGTAACTTTTCAAGACTAAGAGATGGTTTTTTTCTGGATGGGATTGTAAAGAGAAAATTTCGTTTTGCCTGAATTAATACAATATAGATTGAAGATTCCAGATCTGGTCAAGCCTGAGTTATGTGTTTCTTTGTCATTCTATCTTCTATTTCATACCTTCGTTTGAACGTTTTCATGTGGCAACTTCTATTGTGGTGATTGAACAATCAGATTATCTAATCATTTGCAGTTTTTCCTCTGTATTAGCTATCAGTGGATATAAGACCTATGAACGTTTTAGAACTTTGAAATTGTATACTTCTTCAAAGTTATCATCCCTCTTTCTTGTATTAACATAAAATGAGATTCCTCTTTAAATTATGCCTCATTTTTGTCATACGGCTATATATTTCTTTTTCTTTCTTCATTCCATGCATCTTATTCATTAAATTTGACTCAGATACTAGCAACGGCCTTTATTTCTGTTATACTATTGATTTATAATTTGGAAGTTTTATTTTTATTAATTCAAACCAGAAATTTGTGACCCTCGAAAATATTTTTGATTTACAAAAAAGAAACCCTCATCTTTCATGATTGTTCCAGTTACCAAACAACCTAATATAGAACCTGGTCTATCAAATCAGACAAGCATTGCATTAAACCTATTTAATACCATCTTATAAACAACAATTACACAGGTAGAGCTTGAACTCTTTTGGGCTGTGATTGAAAGGGATATTAGCATCTAGGAACAATGGGAAGCTAGACAGAGACAGTTAAGGAACCAACTTTGATCTCGCTTTCCTTTGAACTGACCTTTTTACCCATTAACTATCCCCAATTTTTCGAATGCCTTGACGGTATACTTTAGAGCCTTAAAGTATAAACTCAGGAACAACATACAGCACATCACCTTTACTCCTTCTATTGGCTGCCACCCTAGTCGAGTTATTGTTCAAACATTGTTGTTGTGGTTATGCTTCGATTCCTTAGTAGAGAGGAACCACTCGACCAACTCGCGTTTTAAGGCATTCGATTACAGGTATGTCTTTTTTTGGCCCTTCATGAGTCTGCTTTGGTTATGAAATGGATGTTGACTTAGGTGTATTGGTTTGTGCCTTCTTTAAGTATTGAAACTATGTAAAATTGTGATTGTGAAATAAAATGATGATGATTTTCTCTGCAATGATGTTGAAGTCATAGTGTTACTGGTCATCCTGGATGTTAGCAGCCACTAGGGATCTCTATTATCCGTGTTGGTTTAGTTGGAGGGTCTTTGTTGGTTTTGGTTGGCTATCTTCACACTTTCGTATTGTTGTATCCAGTCTTTGGGCTTTTATGGGGTTTAATGATTGGAAGCGCTCATGTCACCGCGCATTGTACATTTGGGCATTGGTTTGTTTTCACTACTAAGGGTCGCACAGTGAGTTATGTTGTTATTTCTCACCCGTGTCTTCACATCAACATTGTGGTTGTTTGATTGAAGAGACACGAGGGTTATACCCTGTGTGTGTTAGGTATCATTACCAAGCCGACTTAGAGCCTTATTCATCTATTATGGCCTCTCCTGTCATAGGTTTTCATCACTTTGTCCACGAAGTAAGTTGTGGTGTTCTCTGTGTACGTGCCATTATTCTATGAGGTTTTACCATTGAAGGGAGCTGACTCTAGTGCTAGTCAAGAAAAAAACCCTTAACTCCTCCAGTTCGAGGGTTTTATAGAGAAGATTGTTGGGCATGTAAGGTTTACTACGGGTTATTGTGGATGAAAATGTATTCTCGATTAATTTCAATGCAGGCTCACCCAATTGGTTATGTGACAATCGTTCTGATTTTGGTATCTAGTCATTGCCTATGTTATTAAAATGGAAACCCTGCATTGATAATTGGACAGTTAAAAATACACAATCGCTCTCTTGTGGTTGATAACCCGGTATTGTATTTTGAGGAAGTTGCATCCTCACTTCACATCAATGCGTGGGTATGCGTGGTTTCCACAACATGTTAGGTCGGTTGTTGAATTTTACCATAGTCCAAGTATTTCGCTCAAATTGAATTGGTTGATTGGTTGATACATAGTTACTGTCTTTTTACATTTGAAGATTGTTTGGATGTTAAACTCAACATTAGTTACAGTTTTTCAATGGTAGACGCGAGTAATGCATTGGTATGTATGGTGTTCCTACACCACGAATGAATGGCCATTATATCCATAAGCTGGGTCCAAGTGGTTATTGCAACCAAGATGACTATAGCAATTCCATCCACTCTATGCGTTATGTTTATCTGATTGCATCATTAGCGATGAGGCCGAGTTTTACACTGCATGGTTGGTTGCAGTTTGATGTTTTTTCAAATTAAGAAATACCTTATTAGATTGATAACTCGGCACGATGGGTTGAGTTAATACTGTGATGTGTATTTAGAGTTATAAAATGGTAATGTTGCACCATGGTTTATGGGTGATTACCCACTATGTATGTTATGAGAATCTGGGGTTGTGCACTCAGAGGTGATCGCAAGAGTTTTCTAGATATGACTTTGTTGCATTTCGATTATGGTATTATGAGGATGGGTATGCTGTTGTTTCCTTTTGTTAGAGGGATATCCCCGCATTTTGAATGTTTATAATCAAAGGAAATTTGGGCCTATACAACCACAAAAACGAAAATGTGTTTTGTCGAATGGTTGATTATTTCACGAAATACTATGAGTTTGAATGATTATTGTTATCAACGTGTTTAATTGGCAAGCCAAGATATTTGCAAGATGAATATGGACCCTTGTGTTGACCATCCATTTTGTATGCAATTTAATTATTTAATGAATTAAAGCACAAAATCAAGCACGATTTTTATGTCTACATTTGATGATTGAAATAGTTGGCAGTAGTCGATGAGCATAGTGAAGAAATTGACTTTGTATTCATTTGTGAAATTTCTCAGATATTAAATGAATTAAAACAAAGTGGTTAAATATTTGATTAATCACAATGGACTAGTTAATGAACATATTTGTTTGGCTATGAACATTGGTTGTCAGTTGGGTCACAATGGTCATTCGGTCGATGTATTTCCTTGTATAGAATGATTATATGGATTACTTAATTGATTTCATGAACAATATCCGTTTTCCTTTTCCCCCACCATTTTTCATCTTTCCACTAATTATAACCCCCTCACCTTCCCATATTCATTTTTCACTCCCTATTCTAAAATTAATCACAGTCGAAAGAATTTATGTGTGAAGCAGTTGGAAGTGGCAGTGTCTTGGTTGGATTACAGTGGTGTTTCTTTGATTTGCATTACAGTTGATTGTTGTTGTCGTTGAGAAGTAAACATGTTCTTTTCCCTCTCATCATATCATGTTTCACTCAATACAAACCCCTCGCATATCCTAGAACCTTTTGTTCACCCCCTGCTCATCGACAAACAATTTAACAATTGGTATGGATTGGATTGCATGAGTATGATATATTGTTGAGCCAAAATCTATTTCAAATTTTTAAGGAGTTGTCATGTATGGTTAATTAAAATATCATTTGTTAATCAATCACGCATGCAGGGATGATCTATTCAAATAAAAGGCTAAAAACATAGGCCTATTATGCCTCTGTCAAAGAGAAGGCCTCTACTGTCCCTTCCACCTCTTCAGATAATTCTGGTAAATCTGTGTTCTCCCACTTGCATTAGAAGGATGATTGTTCTCATATGATCAATAACATGAGACTTAAGGATTCCACACAGCCTAAGACAGGTGCAGAAGGACTAAATGATGATAGCATCAACAAAAGAAAGATGACCTCACAAACCAGGAAATATGGAAATATGGAGTTTTATTTTATCTATTATTGGTGACAGTTCACTTCAGGAATGTTTGGATAGTATGTTTTATTTATGGACATATGAGTAATGTTTTTTGAAAATAATTTCAAATATCATGAGCCAAATTAACATATGTGAATATGTGGATGGGAGTCACAAGGAGGTGTGTTTTTCTTAACTAATAGTTATGTTATGATTTTCATAATCTAACGAGAGTCACAAGGGGTCCCACCTACTAGTTATTATTTAATTATAACCCTTATTATGATTAGTACTTTTCCCACTAACTAAAAGTTGGTTGAATATTTTAATTAACTTAACTAATGAGTTGGTTCAACTACGTCAACCAATTGTGATTTGTTAAAAGCAAAAGGAAAGGGAGGAACAAGAGGAGGATAGAAGCATAAGCATACTAAGGTTTTCTCTTTGATTTTAGGTTGAGATAGTTCAGTTTTCATTCATTCATTATTCATCACAAGCCTAATTCTCTTTTATGATAGCAGGCTATTATTGTAGAGAACAATATTCAGGGTTGAATCACATCATTCAGACACTTGTTTTTCAGAGGTGTTGATCTATCTTTGATAGTCTGTGTAGAATTGTCAGTTTGTGAATTAATTTTCATGACTGACAAAGGCTATTGTACAGAGTCGAGTGGGTAGAAATATGTGGCAAGTTGATCCATCTTTTAGAGTTCAGTTTTGGTTTTCTGTTAGAGATCCTTTTGTATGTTCCATCAGGGATTTCTAAGTTTGACTTTGGTCCAAAATTTTTGCATGAGATTTTGTAAATAAAATGACTCTTTGGTGAATTTGAATGAAATAAAGGATTTATTTATGTCTCATCTATCTTCATTATCATCTTGGTGACTTTACTTCTATCTTTACGATTATTTCAGCAGCTGATATGTTCAAAAAATTACATAAAAATTAAATTTCCAGCAAGCTTTTTGTTGATAAAATACTAGCCTAAGAACTCGTAATTAATACTTGTGAGTTAAGATGTTATTTTTGTTGGCTATACACATAGGGTGATATTATTGTCTACTTTTCTCTAGCCAAGTAGAGTTTGAAAATGCTTGAGTAAGATCATTTCATATCTTTTCCTCAACATTTATTTGGCGACCATACTAGGGAGATCTTCGATATCTCTCTGGTTAATTTTTATACTCGATTTTCATCAATACATATTTCTTTTTCTGAAATTGATTCTTTGACTGTTTTTCTATTAATGACTATTCATGTTGCGAGGCAACCCAATCTTGATCTTAGTCTCCAAGACCAGACCAGCATTGTTTTGAACTTGTTTCATACTATTTTAGACACTGTCAGGACCCGTGATGAGCTTAACCGTTCTTGGACAGTGATTGAACGAGATATTAGTACTCAAGAACAATTAGAGGATAGACGTAGACAAACTAGAAATCGGTAGTAACCCTTTTGTTTCTTCAAGTTTTGGCCTTTCTTTCATGTCCTTAGATTCACGTGCTTCTATAAGAAGAAGAGGCTTGTTACCTGAAATCAATTCTATTGCTGAAATAGGAAGAATAAATGTTTTGTTGTATTCCCAAAAAAGTTATCTAAGGAGAACTTTATCTGATTCTTCCAATTTGTCTTTCTTTCCCTCATCTATCATCCACAAGATGGCATTTAGTGGTGGCTCTGGTGGCACAGGAAGTGCTCCATCTTCTCAATCTTCATCATCATAAGTGATTGGTAGCTTATATAGCCCCCATATCCCTGTACAATATACCACAAACCCCATAAAAGTCATTAAAAAGTATGGGATTTTTCAGTTCGAAGAAGATGCCACAACCACACCATGGCATGTGTCCTCCCCTATTAACCTAGCACCTGCTACTTGTCCACTTACTGAAGTTTAAAGAGCACCTACGTAAGTTTTCAGGAAATAACACTATTAGTACAAATGAACACCTGGTGGATTTTTCTAATTCTTTTCATAACATAGGGGCCAATGACAATGACACTTGCATGTGTTTGTTCATCAATTCCTTGGAAGGAAAGGCTACGACCGACTTCTTTGACCTTCCTTCTAAGATTCTGTCTACTTGGGAGGATTTAATATATTGGTTTAGATCCATTTATGGGCAATCCAAAACCCCCACTGAGAATTTAAGATGATACAATAATGTCACCTATAAAGATGGTGAGACCATCAAGTCTTTCAACTTGCATTTCACCAAATTGTATAATTAAATCCTCGAGCCTATCTTCCCTCAAAACCTAGCCGATTTCATGCATTGTTACAATGCATTTCCTTCCCCCTACTTTCATAGGCTTGAGGAAACAACCATTGATAATCTTGGTTCCGCTCTGCATGCTTTTTTAGAATATGAAGAACAAATTGAAAGGACTGGTCTTCCCCAGGGAGAATCGGTTAGACAGACAGACATGTTCGCTCTCTTACAACTAGTACATGATATGAACAATTGTATGATATAATTCGAGTGGAAGGGTATTGTCTCCCCTCTCACCACTGGAACTTCATCCTCTTCTGCACCCCCCTTTAGAAATCTAGTTGAAAAACAATTTCAGCCTAAATCTATCCTGCCTCGGAGTTGGTGTAACTTTTGGGAGGAACACCATGAAGAAACCACATGTGAAGTAAAGAAGAGTGCCAGAGATAAGATCTTTGGTAAAATACTAGAATCTACTATCGTTGTCCTAGATTTTGCAGAGCCAGAGGATTTGATGGTCATCAATACTAGAAACAAAGTCTATGCTCCCAAGGGGAAATTGGATTCTCCCTACAGTCATTCTGGCCTGAGATCATCCTCAACCACTGCTACTCTCCAGGTTCCTAAGGTTCCTAAGAGTCAAGGAATCACTCCCCCTCTCCCCTCTTCCAAATACAATATCTTGAATCAGTTGGCCAACATCAAAGCAGATGCAACCCTCCTAGACATGGTTGTCATCCCTGAACAACAGAGGCATTTGAAACAATTCATGGAAGGAAAAGGTTTCGTTGTAGCCAATATTTCTGAAGAGGTAAACGAAGATGATTCTTCTATAAATAAAGTAGGTGTACATAACTTTAGATACCCTGTAAAAAATTCCCCTTTTTATATTTATGTAAAGATTATGGATAAAATTCCCCATTGTTGCCTTATTGATGGTGGTTTGAGCCCAAGTGTGATGTTGAAGATTAATATGGAAGAGCTAGGCTTGTCTTGTACAAATGAAAACACCAAAAGCATGCTCTCCTATAATAATAAACAACAAAAGACCATAGGTGAGATTAAATATGTGACTTTAGTTTTGTGTGCTCATCTTGAGATAAGGACAACCCTCAACATTCAGGTAATTGATATGCATGTAAGCAATTACTCAATTATCTTGGGAAGAGACTGGCAAGCCTTAACAGGTAGATACCTCTCACTCAACGAAACACATTTATCCGTTCCTTCGAACGAAAAAAACATTATTGTCCTTAGAGAAGGAAGGATATCACCTTACATAGAGAGTGTCCAAAAGCCTAATGTAAACTATCTCAAAGAGGACTTAGGAGTGTATTCCATCTTTGTTGAGGAGGATTATATTCCTTTGGAACAAATTGATTTATATGATGGTATGTGGCACATGCACTTTGATGGTTCATGCTCTAATGAAGGTAATGGAGTCGGTATTGTCTTGATTTCTCCTGTAGGAAAAATTCATAACTTTTCTTATAGGTTGGAGTTTGCTTGCACAAACAATGTTAATGAATTTGAAGCTCTATTATTAGGCATTGAAAACGCCTATAATTTTGGTTGTGGTCACCTTTTAGTTTTTGGGGATTTTGAGCTTGTTGTTAACCTTATACGTAAGATTTATTCCCCTAGCAACAATTTGATGAAATTATACACCCAAATTGTTTGGGCACTTATCTCGAACCCACTATCTTTCAATATCACTCATGTAAAGAAGGAACTAAACTCAATGTATGATCTGTTAGTTGTTTTTGCAGCTTCTCCTACTCGACAACTTCTACCACATAAACCTAATTGTACCTTCGAATCTTTGTATAGTCCACACATCCCAGACAATATAGAATCTTGGAAGGTCTTCCCTAATGATGAAAGAATTTGTTCTTTTATAAAAAATGAACCTTTTAAACCTAAGGAAATTATATCTATAGAAGATAAAAAGATTCCTAAAGTCTTGACTCCTCTAGAGAGTTCATTTTATTCGAGTGATGTAGGCAACAAGGAGAAACAAAAAGAAGAGGAATCGAAAATGAAGGTGGGTGAAACCATCTCCTTGAACGTTGGGACACCCAAGACTCCAAAGAATGTCAAAATAGGTGCCAAATGTTCAGATGAAGAGAAATAGAAGTTTGTCAAGTTGCTTGGTGAATTTCAATATGTTTTTGCTTGGTCTTATGAGGGTCTTCGTAGTTTTGATCCTGACCTTATACATCACGCCATCCCTATTCAGCAAGGTGTAAAACCAGTCAGGAAAAAACAATACCTATCAACCCTGCGCTAGAAGCAACTATTCAAAAGGAGTTGGAAAAACTTTTGAAGGCTGGAATCATCTTTCCAATCAAGTATTCTGAATGGGATTCAAATCTAGTTCTTGTTCGGAAAACAACTAGTCATATCAGATTGTGTGTTGATTTTCGCACATTAAATCGAGCTAGTATAAAATATCACTTCCCTCTCCCTAACATGGAAATGATTTTGTAGCAAGTTGCAAGGTCACAAATGATGTCCTTACTTGATGGGTTTTCCGGTTACAATCAAATCAAGGTAGAAAGGGAAGATAAATGTAAAACCACCTTTATCATGTTAATATTATGGTAGCTGCAGGAGGTAGTTACCTCCACATGTGAACCTAACGAGAATATAAGACTTCAGAAAGTAAGAGAAAACCCTAATGAGTTGGCTAATAACCCTAGAAGTCTTGTCGGCTCAAGAAGAAAATTAATATTAGGTTATTAGCCTCCAAGAGAAGAAGTCGACCAGAAATAATAATAATATACTGAACAGACACATATCCAGAAGGAGAAGTCGCCCCCAACAAAACTGGCAGAACCACTGTAAATACAGGGCGTCAGTTCTCATTTGATACATCTCATAATTGCAGACAACAACTGGTGCACAATGTAGTTCCCAGTTTGGTGCGCACGTGTGGAGGAGAGTTGCAGGTGCAGTTGCTGCAACTAACAGTTTCAGTGTTGGCTTGGAATATCTCTTGGCTAGGGTTTGGACTATCTGATCAGCTATTGTTGGTGTGCTATCCTTGGAGGAAGATGCGTTACACCTTGTTTGGATATATAGCCTAGGGTTTTCTTCCGAAGTAATTCTCAGTCACGGTTAAGGTGCTCGGAGGGTGGCTTAGGCCTATGGTTGGGTGACGAGGGTATCATCAATGGTAAAACGAGCACACTATCTTCTATATTCTAATATTTTATGGGCCCACACCTCCTTCATTCATTCTAAACACTGGAAGGAAACATAGCCGCTAGGATATTGAGCTCGCTGAGGAACAGTCGCTAGGGTTACTAGCAGAAGTAGCTCCCAAGACACTATCGCTAGGGTTACTAGTAGGAGCAGTTGTAGAAACCCTAAACCTCTTGTTGAGGCACCTTAAGTGAATGAATTGACCTAATTTCTAGATAGATTAGTGTGCTCTAGCCTAGTGCATTTCTTGATACTCTCAACAAGCCAAGACATGAAGTTTGAATTTCTGGTCAAATCTAGGGTTTAACCAAGTCAAGCAGCCATGACTAGCTCTATGAAGTATGAGAACAAGTTAGATGGAGCCTATAACTTCAAATCATGGAAGACAAGAATTGACCTCATCCTTGCCAAGAATAAAGTGCTAGATATCATGAAAGGAAAGATCGTGAAGCCAAAGTTTGAAGAAGGAGAAGAGAAGGAACCGCAGAACGTTGCAACTATGGAGAAGTTCAAATATGTTGACATCAATGCCATGAGTATCATAGTGGATTCTATAAAAGACCACTTGATACCCTACATCTCCCATCTTGACTCATCAAAGAATATGTACGATGCCCTAAAAAATCTCTTCTCAGTCATAAACATTAGACAAGTTATGAGTCTAAAGAATGAGCTCTGTGACATGAAGATGAATGAGGATGACAACATAACATCTACTTTGTAAGGATCTCCCAGTTAAGAGATCAACTACAAGCTATTGAAGAGATCACTTCAGAGAAGGAATTAACATAGTACTCAATGGTCTTCCCAAGACATGGGATGCATTTTCCGCAAGCATGAACACAAGGAAGGAGTATCCAACATTTGAAGAACTTTGGACTTGTTGTGCTCAAGAAGAATCAAGGATCAATGCAAAAGAGAAACCCAAAAAGAAGTACGATGATCAAGCCTTCACAACAAGATTCAAGAACTTCAGGAACAAAAGGAAGTTTGGTTCAAAGAGGAAGCCAAATCGAGAGAAATACATTTCAAAAGTACAATGCTTCAACTGTCAAAAGTATGGTCACTACAAGAATCAGTGTCCCGAGATAAAGAAAAGGAAGGAGAAACATGAAGCATCAATTGCTGAATAAAAGGAACCTATAAAGAAGACTAAGCAGTATGGAAGAGATTTCTTCTACTAAAAGGTAACAACACTCTTCTTATTTCTTGTACATATCTTGTTTGCATCGTCTTTGTACATATGTTGTATATCTATCTCTTGGAAGATAATGTGTTCCAAGAAGAACTATACCTATGGAAGAAAAAACAAGATGAAAATGAATATCATTAGATAATACACATGAAAGGATGAAATACAAATCATGTGGAAGCTATTAAGCCGAATCAATCATGAAGAGACTTAGAAGAAGCAAAGATAGAAAAAAGTCAACAATTGAGAGGAAATTGGAAAAAGACTTATGACATTTTGTAGAAGACAACAAGATGAAAGTGTGGATTCTATTAGACAAGAGAGCCAATTATATATTGCAGAAGACAATAAGGATGTTGATGGAAGCGTGGACTCTGTTAGATAGAGGGAGTCGATTATATGCACTTATACATGAAGCAAGGATTAGGAGGGAGCTAATCCTATGATCCATTGAAGATGATGAAATATATATATATCCATCGTAGCAGCCATGAAAGACAGTACGTGTTCAGTTCAACCAAAAAAGAAGACTTCTTTGAAGAGAAGCCTTAAAATATTCTTGGTTGTCCATCCAGATCGTGATCCTATGATGAAAGGAAGAAGTGGAATCTCTAGGGCATGGAATCTATAAGAAACTCCATGAACCCAAGAACTAAAGAAAAACATGAAGAAGAACATGAAGATTTCAAGAAAGAAAGAGAAATCATAACAACCAGTCATTGTAACAAGAATGACAAGATTACCAGCCTGATATGAACTCACTAAAAGCAATCAAGCA
>JASDQU010104728.1:74264-88177 GCA_032191745.1 Picea mariana | reverse complement strand
ATGGATAGACACAGTTGTGTTCTATTTTTGTTCTAAACTGCCTTGAATACTATCAATAGTTTATTGGAAATAATCACCATCCAGACGAATGATGAACATAGATTTTCCAGATGGAAATTGGTTCAGAGAATTTACTCCTCTAAATTATAAGAGTGGCTCTTGTATCACTCTATGGTGTGAGTGACTTATCCAACATCATGTCTAATTACTTAGATGAAGTATGGGCTTCGAGAGATGATGCAACTGATGGTGATGGTGATGCTTATGATCTATTCATGAGATAGTCTAGACGACTATATTGATTCTACCAAGTAAATGGTATGTTTTTGTGCTCAATACCATTACCTATAATACCTCCCTATCTAGGAGGGAGTGTTAATATTATGTTAGTTGCGAGAGGTATTTACCTCCACATGTGAACCTAATGAGAATAGAAGACTCTGGAAAGCAAGAGAAAACCCTAATGAGTTGACTAATAACCCTAGAAGTCTTGTCGGCTCAAGAAGAAAATTAATATTAGGTTATTAGCCTCCAAGAGAAGAAGTCGACCAGAAATAATAATAATAATATACTGAACAGACACATATTCAGAAGGAGAATTCGGCCCCAAAAAAACTGGCAGAACCACTATAAATACAGGGCGTCAGTTCTCATTTGATACATCTCAGAATTGTAGACATCGACTGATGCGCATTGCAGTTCCCAGTTTGGTGCGCACGTGTGGAGGAGAGCTGCAGGTGCAGCTATTACAACTAGTAGTTTCAGTGTTGGCTTTGACTATCTCTTGGCTAGGGTTTGGACTATCTGATCAACTATTGTTGGTGCGCTATCCTTAGAGGAAGATGCACTACACCTTGTTTGGCTATCTAGCCTAGGGTTTTCTTCGGGAGTAATTCTCAATCAAGGTTAAGGTGCTCGAAGTGTGTCTTAGGCCTATGGTTGGGTGACGAGGGTATCGTCAATGGTAAAACGAGCACATTATCTTCTATATTCTAACATATCACTCATTGGGGTACATTTGCTTATGAAAGTATGCCTTTTGGTTTATATAATGCAGGTGCCACCTTTCAAAGAGCTATGCAATTAGATTTTGATGATTTGATTGGTAAGATCATTCAGATCTACCTTGATGACTTAACAGTTTACTCCAAAATCTGATCAAATCATTTTGGTCATCTTAGAAAAGTTCTCATGCGATGTAGGAAATTTGTCATTTCTCTAAATCCTTCCAATTCCATTTTTGGTGTTACTGAGAGAAAGCTCCTTGGACATATCGTCTCTGATTCGAGAGTAAGCATCGATCCTGAAAGGATTGCTTCTATCCTTAATATTCCTTCTCCCACTTCCAAAAAAGAAGTTCAAGCCTTTATGGGGGTTATTAACTTTTTCCGTAGGTTTGTTCCATATTTTTTGGTGATGGTTAAGCCAATCCATAATCTGCTTAAGAAAGATCATTCTTTTTCTTGGACAGATGATGTCGAAAATGCTTTTGAAGAGATTAAGAAAGAAATTAGTTTCGTACCAGTTTTGGCAAAGCCAGATTTTGAGAAAGAATTCATGATATATACTAATGCCACTGAGGAGGCAATTTCTACTGTACTTATGCAAAATGATGACCATGGAATTGAAAAACCTGTGGATTACATGAGTCAAAGTTTGTATGATGATGAATTTAAATACTCTTTTATTGAGAAACATGTTTTTTTTCTTGTTAAGGCCGTTGAAAAATTTCGCGATTACATCTTAGGTAAGCACACATTGGTAAAAGTCGCTTTACCTGTTGTCAATGTTTTTCTCTCACAGACTTATCTTTTAGGGAATATTTCACATTGGCTTGCCAAGATCCAGGAGCATGATTTAAATATCGTTACTTCTACCACCATCAGGGGACATGACCTAGCCTTTCACTTGGCTGAGCATGCTAATAATGGTGAAGAAATTGATGAAGAATATGGTTCCCTTTCAACTCTCTTTTACATTGACGATCATATCCTCCCTGTGTCTAAGCATCCTTGGTGCAATAATTTGGTTTATTATTTACAGAACTAGAGATATCCAAACAAATTAGACACTCATTAAAGAAGAATACTCTGTCTTGAATCTGCAAGATATGTCATTATAGGAGACTTCTTATTTCAAAGATTTGTTGATGGTGTGTTGCTTTGCTGTGTAAACAATGAAGACACACAAAAATTGTTGAAATAAGCTCATGGTTCTTCAAGATTTGTCATTCATGTAGGAGGTCATTTCTCTGCAAAGACCACTGCTTTCAAGATTATTAGAAAAGGATATTATTGGCCTTCTATTTTTCGTGACTCTTATGTTTTTTCAAGGTCTTCTGACAAGTGCCAAAAATTTGTTGGGAAAGAACGCCTTTTGACCATGCCATTACAACCTGTCCTACCATATTTTCCCTTTTCAAAGTGGGGATTGCATTTTATTCATCCTATTAACCCCCCTTCTTTAGTTAGACAAGTTTTTATTTTGACAACCACAGACTATTTTACAAAATGGGTTGCAGCTGTCCCACTTAAGCATTCCACAGATGATCAGGTAATTTCTTTCCTTGAAAATAATATTTTTTCCAAATTTAGTCTTCCATTAGAAATCATTGTAGACAATGGCCCCACTTTCATTTCTGCTAAGTTGACTCAATTTCTAGCCAAGTTGGTGGTTAAACATTTCACCTCATCGGCTTATTACCCCCAAGGAAACGGGGAGGCGGAATCTACCAACAAAAATCTGGTAAGAATCGTCAAAAGGCTCATCGAAGATAAGCCTCGTTAGTGGTATACTCTCCTCACCTACGCCCTCTGGGAAGATTGAACTACCGCCAAGGTAAGCGCTAGTTGTACTCCTTTTTAGATTGTTTATGGTCAAGAAGCCCTCCTGCCAACAGAGCTAGAAATTTGTTCCTTAAGGTTGATGCTACAGATCGAAGAGTTAAATTCTTCAAATGTTTCACAAAGGATAAATGCACTACTAGCTTTGGAAGAACAAAGGATGTTTTCTTTCGATAATATTAAAAGGAGACAAAAAATTGTTAAGAAGTATTTCAACAAGAGTGTCAAAACTGTCAAGTTTAAGGTCAATGAAAAATTATTGCTATGGGATTCAGCTCACGTTGATAAGGGAAGACATTAAAAATTTCAGAAATTATGGCTAGGTCCTTTCAAGATCGCTTTTATCTTAGGTACCAATTCTTACATTCTAAAAGACGTACAGAAGCGATTGTTTTCCGACAACACTAACGGTTCTCACTTAAAGCATTACGTGGAACCAACTTGAAAAGCTCTAACGCTGTCGGGATTTTCTGTATTTTAGTAATATAGACCTATTTTCAATTTCCGCTATTTTTCTTTTTTTGCTTACAGTAGTTGATTTATGTTTTTTGTTTTAAGCATTTCCTATTGTTTTTACTTTTTTTTCACCTTATTTCTACTATTTTAATTTTCTGCAATTTTATTCTGTTGGATTTCGCATTTTTTCATCTTTTAGTTTAATCAAAAATAAGATGTTGGATCAATTATGCCACAATGACACTCCTGCGAGATATTGTTAGTCAATAACAATCAATCTTACACGACTGTTATGATGTTTTCCCTGAGGACACACTTGAATTTGTTAACTACTTTCACTGTTGTCTTATAAAGAAATTGGTTATCTCCCACTTCTTCTTTCCATTTCTTATCCATTTGAAAATAAAAGAGTAGAGCATTTAATTTTTCTCCTTCAATTAAGAGCTAATTCTGATTGAATGATTATGCATACAGGGATAACCCCCCTCATACTTAAAATTTTTCATGAGTTATTCCCAATTCCCGATCATTTTTCCATTAAATCTGCTCACTTCCCCCTGTTGCATAATTATTTTGGTTACATCTTCTAAAATTGCTATTCTTGGTTTGCAAAACCATGAGTTATGAGTTCTAAATCTATTGAAAACAAATTTTCCTATGGAGTCGCCAGTTTGTTGACGATTAAATTCACAACGAAGTAGTGCCCGCAAAGTGTTGCTAAATCCTATTATTATAAGAGCTAAATAATACTAGTAGGTGGGACCCCCTTGTAGATTGGAGATCATGTCTGGTGCTTATTTGAAGTTATTCTTATTTTGACACTGCTTACATGGTTGACGATGTCTTGTTTTATTGGATAATGGATCAGGCATATTAGACATGGTTCCTTTACTGTTCCAAGCTCAAGTTTTGTACCAATGTTTTTCATGGTTATCATTGTTGTCTTTTCTTGGATCTATTACTTGGGACACATGCAACAAATATATGTTAGTAACAACAAATGAAAGGAAATTAAAAGAATATTAAGAAATGTAAACCCAAATGCAAAAGGGAGAAACTATCCTATGTTAACATGCTATACTATATGATTAAAAAGATTGTGGCAAATCCTAGCTAACATATGATAGCCATGCGATTTATTGAGGTTTTATAGAACATAGTTGACATGCATTTCTGTATAGTGGAGATGGTAATATGTGATGTGGTTAGTTCTCTTGGAAATTAAGGGTTGTTGGTCTCGATGCATGGTTCAAAGTGGATGATTTATTTGATTAGTAGCTGTAGCGTACTACAAATTGAATGAACTTGAGTATGGAGGTGATGTGCATTTACTACACGTCACCTTTACTCCTTCCATTGGCCGCCACCCTAGTCAAGTTATTTTTCAAACATTGTTGTTGTGGTTATGCTATGATTTCCTAGCAGAGAGGAACTGCTCGACCAACTTGCGTTTTAAGGCGCTTGATTAGAGGTATGTATTTTTTTGGCCCTTCATGAGTCTGCTCTGGTTATGAAATGGATGTTGGCTCAGGTGTATTGGTTTGTTCCTTCCTTAAGTATTGCAACTGTGAAAAATTGTGATTGTGAAATGAAATGTTGATGTTTTTCTCTGCAATGATGTTGAAGTCATAGTGTTAGTGGTCATCCTAGGTGTTAGCAGCCACCAAGGATCTTTGTTATCCATGCTAGTTTAGTTGGAGGGTCTTTGTTGGTCTTGGTTGGCTATCTTCATGTTTTCGTATTGTTGTATCCAGTTTGTGGGATTTTGTGGGGTTTAATAATTGGAAGCGCTTGTGTCAATGCACATTGTACATTTGGGCATTAGGTTGTTTTCACCACTAAGGGTCGCGCAGTGAGTTATGTTGTTCTTTCTTGGCCCTGTCTTCACCTCAGCGTTGTGGTTGTTTGACTGAAGAGACATGAGGGTTATACCATGCGTGTGTTAGGTATCATTACCATGCCGAGTTAGAGCCTTAATCCTCTACTATGGCCTCTCCTGTCATAGGTTTTCATCACTTTGTCCACGAAGTAAGTTGTGGTGTTCTCTGTGTACATGCCATTATTCTCGAAGGTCTTACCATTGAAGGGAGTCGACTCTAGTGCTGGCCAGGAGGAAAACTCATAACTCCTCTAGTATGAGGGGTTTATAGAGAAGACTGTCAGGCTTGTCAGGTTTACTATGGGTTATTGTGGATTGAAATGTATTCTTGATTAATTTAAATGTAGGCTCGCCCAATTGGTTATGTGACAATTGTGTTGATTTTGGTATCTAGTCATTGCCTGTGTTATTAAAATGGAAACCCTACATTGATAATTGGATAGTTCAAAATACACAATTGCTCTCTTGTGGTTGATAACCCAGTATTGTCTTTTGAGGAAGTTGCAACCTTGCTTCACATGAATGCATGGGTATGCATGGTTTCCATAGCATGTTAGGTCAGTTGTTGACTTTTACCACAATCCAAGTGTTTCGCTCAAATTGAATTGGTTGATACACAGTTATTGTATTTTTACATTTGAAGATTGTTTGGATGTTAAACTCAACATTAGTTACACTTGTTTGATGATAGACGCGAGTAATGTGTTGGTATGTATGGTTTTCCTACACCACGAATGAACAGTCATTATAGTAATGAGTTGGGTCCAAGTGGTTATTGCAACCAGGATGACTATAGAAATTCCATCCAATCTATGCGTTATGGTTATCTGATTGTGTCATTAGCGATGAGACCGAGTTTTAGACAACATTGTAGGTTGCAGTTTGATTTTTTTTTGAAGAAATACCTTATTAGATTGATAACTCGACACGATGGGTTGAGTTAATACTATGTTGTGTGTTTAGAGTTATAAAATGGTAATGTTTCACCATGGTTTTTGGGTGATTACCCACTGTGTATGTTATGAGAATATGGGGTTGCACACTCAGAGGTGATTGCAAGAGTTTTCTAGATATGACTTTGTTGCATTTTGATTATGGTATTATGAGGTTGGGTGTTGGCATAAGGGCAGACTTAGGGCTCAACGCTACAACAACGCACCAACAAATCCCTAACTATCGGCCCTTTCGGCAACACCTGGAAGGCATATGAAGTCTCACCCAAGGTAGAGGCAGGGGTGGGTGCAAGACTTAGGTGTCTACAACTTTAGCTAGGACACAGATCTGTGACTATAATGCTTAATACAGCTCTTAATACCATTAGTCCCTCGATATGAAATCACTATTCACTTCGTTGATAAAACAGAGCTTCATAGCATTCACACTAATCTACGGTATTTAAGAACTTAGCATATAAATGGATTGAAATGAGCATATCAAGCACTAAGCATGATTATCTTGATCAGATCTAATATTCTCACATATCATAAGCACAGAGAAGAAGTAGATCTATCTAAACATATCAAAGCACTTAGCAAATAACATGTGAACACATCAAGACAAATCACATAACATAATGTTTACGTGGTTCACCCCCACCCCGGGGCTACATCCACCAAATCTTATTATTTATTGTCTTCAGTCAATCGGTTACAAGCACAAAGCCTTCAAACCCTTACTCCGCATAGGACAGGTGATCCACGCAGTTCGCTAGATCCTTCTTCCTTGCATTACAGTACTAAGTCCTCCACAATCTGCTGCAAGGATCTGCACTTAGCTCTGCAAGTCTCTTACAGTGATGCACAAAGCACTTATAGACTCTAATCGCACATAGCATACATTCACATCACATAGATGCATTATTATCCCCCTTCTTACATTACCTATCCTTCTATTTATACATACAAAATAGGCCTAAACATGGGTAAACCCATGGGCCGACATCCCATTCCCGTTACATATTCCCAAAAACCCAAAAAGCATCCAAAAGTGGGTTGAGATCCCATGATCTCCGCTTCGTTATGCACTCCTCCTTCGACAGGCTGTCGAAGTCCCAAAATAGGTCAACATGACCAAGAAACTCCCAAAACTTGGTCAAGGGCCAACAGGCCCCCAACACTCACCTGTGAATCGTCCCAAGTCACTCTGGTCTGAACAATTCTGCCTCGAATGCCTCGATCTTGGCTCAAGATTCTTTGACTTGTTGCTTTGTTGCGGTCTCTTGTTTGGTGAACTCCTGGATTACTATGTCATTCACTGGCCCTTCTCGGCGTTGTTCTGCTATGGTGACAACCTGTTCTAACTATGTTCCTTGACTCTCTACCTCTGTAAACAACTAGAATGCCTTATTTTACACAAGTTGAAGTCGTTGAGTGACTTCCATCACTTTTCTTTGAAACATATGGATTTGTTGCTGTGTTGTGCATTGTTATTGAGACCTCTTCATTCTTTCTACAATCGACAGGGCCTTCAGTTGTGCCTGTAGTGTATCTACGTGCTGCTTCTCTTCCTGGAGCTCTGACTCTAGTGTCTGTAACTCCAGGTTCTTAGTGAGGTTTTCATATGTCTGGGCACTACGGTTACTCAGCTGCATGCATTCAAATGTAAGAGATTTTAATTTTTCAACTGCGCTGGGAGCAGTTTCTTCTTGTTGGTCCCTTACGTCCTGTGGGGTCTTGGGGATAGTGCATAATTCTAGATCTATGTTGCACTGCTGGAGCTATTGGATCACTTCTTCGAGTTGCGCCACCTGTTGTGGAACTCTCTCTTTGACCTTTACTTCAACAAATATCAATGAGTGAAGTGATTTGTTGACCATTTCCTTAACTTCGAGTTTCTCTGCGAGCAATTGTTCCTTTTCTTTATGCAACTGGGATTTTTCTTCATCGAATTTTACTTGGATAGAAATCTTCTCTCATTCTGCAGTAATGCATTTCTCTTCAAGGTCTCCTTGTAGTTATGCTAAAGCCTGGGTGGCTTGTGCTCTCTCCTCCTATGCTCGTCGAAGGTGAGCTTTGACTGTATCAACGATCCGGTGGAGTTGAGCTGGCTCATCTCCCAGTTCTGGTGTTTCCAATGGTAGAGGTGTAGTGGAAACTGTGCGGCTGGATTGTAGTGCCTGTTGCACTCCTTGACGTTCAACCTTGATATGATTGAAAACCTCCTCATTCTTAGCTTCTTGCTTCTCTATTATCTCCAGTGAAGCATCGTTCAGTGCTGCGACGATGAAGTCGAAGTCATTTGAGGTGAGGGTGGTCTCAAATTTGGTCTTTGTTTCTTTTGATTTCTTCCTTGAAGAAGGTTTCAGAGGGGAAACCTTCCTTTTCTTCAAGGGGTCCTCGTCGTCTCTAGGCGGTGTAACCTCACCTTTCTTCTGTTCAACTTATGTGCCATCTATCTTTCCACCATCACCTCCTTTCTCAGGTGAGATAGAAGCAGTCTTTGGTGAGGTACTACTTACATTTTGAGCGTCTTCATTTTTCTTGGTCTTGCTCAGTCCAGGTGTATTGTGCGCTGCTTCTGGACTGTCAATATCAGATAGCTCCGCGAGGTCTACTGAAACAAGGAGGTCCACCGACCATTCCTTGGTAATCTCTTCTAAGTCTTCCTCCGTTAGCTTGTAGTATGACTACAGCTATTGTTTGTGCTCATCAGCGCATGTTGTGATATAGATGAAATGGCAGCCCGTGTTGAATTTCATCTAGGGCCTGAACCTGTGGAGAGTGTTCGGGGTTATATGAGGCTCAGACTGGATAATTGTCTTCAACTGGCTGTAATATGTGTGGAACAAGACATTTGACTACCATTGCTTATTCATGTTGTTTGAGTACCATAGTGTACTGAACTTCGCGGCCAGAGGTTCAAACAACTCAATGTCTAGGAAGGTTTCACCTTCCGACATCTCCCATGTGATGAAAGTGATCAGTATGAGAAGCCAACTGAAGTTGAACTTGTATCCTTGATCCTACGCTTCCCTACAGTGGAGTTCCAACTAGTTTACCAGGTACTGTGCCCAATTCATCTGAAGTCCTTCTGCGCACTTCCTTGCGAGGTCGACTACAAACTCCGTGACTTGGGTGGGTCGATTATTTTGCACCAAATTTCTTGCGATCAATTGGTAGGCGAGGCGCACTGTGCCACTCTGGATAGAAGCTACCTTGTAGTCTCATGTGTGCTTCTCGACATCGCTATAAGTTTCCTTTATATTCTTGGCAAGAGCATGATCTGCGGTCTTTCCAGGGTAGAACTCCTGTGGGTCAAGGCCTTGCATGCTTAGCCCTGTGATCCGATTGATCAATGCCAAATCCACTGTGATACGATAGTTTAACCATAAGTATCTGCCATGGTAATAGGACAATAGTATTTTGATGCATGCATTCACTTCTTGATTCCTTCCAAAGTGTGGGATCTTCATGACGTTGAGTAGTGTGGAATGCGCGAGGTTATGGGTCCATGATTGAGGAATTATCTTTGAATTTTTTCCTTTTTTTCTGGTGAGATACTTATGTCAGGAGAGCATTATGCGGGGCAGGCATGCTATAAACCTTCCTATCGCCAATGTTAAAGTCGCTAAAATTCAACATTGTGATCTTATCCTAGTGTGCGCTCACTGTGCGTATCTGCTTCAGGAGGTACGTAGTGACCAAAATGTACTCAAAATATCTAGGCACACTGTCTCGATTGATTGCACCACTCAGGGGTGGTAGATAGGTAGGTAAAATTCTCGGAATCAGCTTGGCATTTGCGATATCATCTATGTGCTTAGTTCTCTTTTCATCTATTGGATGGGATGGACTGGCTCGAGCAGTGGATGGAGAGGTTGGCAGTCCTCTCGTCAAATATGCTTATACACATGTAGACACTCCTCTCTCCGACATGAGGTTTTCATTCATTAAGTCGAGGAGAACTTCAGTTACTGATTCTTCAACTGCGGTGAGCTCGTCGGACATACACGCCTGGGATTAAAATTATCAGGGTCACGATGATCTTAGATATGGCAATAGAACAAAAAGAAATAGTGCAATGATCACTGTATACAATGTACTTATTTTTTGGGTTTCAAATTCTCAGTTAGCAAAAGTGTTCTCCGTGCATGGCGCGACGGGATAAGTAGGCAAATCGACAATGGTTCGCTTGCAACGGTTATGGGCCTCCTTTAACTCTTGTTCGATCCGTTATGGCATGGTCTAACGGTCTGATGATGGACCTTTATTGCCTTTCTTCCCATTTGGAGTGTCGATCGAATGGTTATAATATCCCCAATGGCTATATTGCTTCGCCATGGCGAAGTGCCATGTGTCGCTGTTCTAATATCCTGGCGAAGCTCCAATTCTACAAATTTTCTACCTACGAAATTCCTTCTGGAATCTTCTGTAACTTTCAATCTTAGCCCTCTTTTTACTTAGCTTTCTAGCCTTGTTTCTAGTGAGCTTTGTCTCGGTATGTCTTTTTCCATTCCGATTCTTATCTTCATTTAACATAGTCACTGCGCGCTGTTGATATTCTTTCCTAGGATTTAGGGGTAATACCTTTTCTTTATCTGGAGTAAGTACTTTAGTCTTTTGTGGGTCTTCTAGTGTTCTTGCAGCTTCGACATGAGGGTCTCTAGTGTCAAATATCTTCGATTTGTTCTCCTTTTTTTTCAATCAAGTATGTGATCCTTCTAGTCATGAAATCTTTTAACTCTTATTTCTTCTGCTCCAAGACTTATTCTTCTTTCTTTCGTTTGGCTTGATCTCTGTCAATCCAAGGTTTTCCTATTAACATGGTAAACGAGGTGTCGTCTTCAACAAATTTAATAATCTCAACATCTTCCTATGTCGAAGTTCCATTGACGATCATAGGTATCTGAGTGATCCTTCCACACAAGTTTACCAATTTTCCTCTAAATAACCCTAATCCTCCTAATGAGGGAGTCATAACAAGCCTCCCTATAGCTTCCCAAGTTCTCTCTGTCATGATATTCACATGTGTTTCCTCATCTAGGACACAGTCAATATTGAAGTCTCCTATACTTGGTTCGATGCATTCTTTTCCTTTGAAGATCTCTAATAATCTGACACGTTGGTGGTCATTCAAGGTTTTTCTCATTTTTAGCAATATTTTCTCTGATTCTTCCTAGGGTTATGCTATAGCCTCTGGAGCTACCTTAGGGTTTTCTTGATTCATATTCATTCCCTCAATCTTAGCAATCATTCTGGGGCAATCCAACACTTCATGGTCTATAGCTTTGCAACAAAGACAACTAGGTCTTCTCCTAGGGAATTCTTTAGCAAGATGTCCCAGTTTTCTGCAACTGTAACAAAGGGTTAATCCTCTCTTTCTTTTAAATGATCCCCAACCTCTCATGTACTGTGCACTATGATCATAGGAGCTAACCTGCAATAAATTCTTTTTGGGATCCTGCATCCATTCGTTAGTCCAAACATTCTTTCTATGCATTGATATAACATATCTTTCACTATTTTTGTCAGGTCTATTAATATCAAATCTTCTTTCATCTATAAATACCCTAGTTTTCAAACTAAGACAAGTTTTATTAAACATACCTAGATCCATACTCTAGAAACAAAAATTTCCACTTATCTTACTTCTGTAGAGTACAAAGCGTTCATATCTAAATTATTTTTACTATCTTTATCTTTATCAGAGCACATAGCTTGCAGATCTTACCTCTTTTAATCAAAAATTCTCACTTTTACCTTTATTAGAGCACAAAGCTTTCAGATCTTGCTTCTTTCCTTCAGATCCAACCTCTTTTCTTTAGATCAAGCTTCTTTCTTTTAGATCCGACCTCTTTTCTTCAGCACAGAGCTTTATATATCAAGTAGAACACTACGCACCAGGGCACAGATCTACGCACAGAGCTTCCACAATTTCAAGATGAATCTTTGCACATAGCTTCTTCTTTCTTAGTTCCCAACGATCACAGTTCCAGGTCCTAACAACGGAACCATTTGTTGGCACAGGGGCAGACCTAGGTTTCAACGCTACAACAATGCACCAACAAAGCCCTAACTACTAGCCCTTTTGGCAACACCTGTGAGGCAGATGAAGTCTCACCCGAGGTAGAGGCAGGGGTGGTTGCAAGACTCAGGTGTCTGCAACCTTAGTTGGGACACAGATCTGTGATTATAATTCTTAATACAACTCTTAATACCGTTAGTCCCTCTATATGAAATCACTATTCACTTCACTAATAAAACAAAGCTTCACATCATTCACACTAATCTACGGTATTTAAGCACTTAGCATATAAATGGATCAGAATGAGCATATAAAGCACTAAGCATGACTATTTTGATCAGATCTAATATTCTCACGTATCATAAGCATAGAGAAGAAGTATATCTATCTAAACATATCAAAGCACTTAACAAATAACATGTGAACACATCAAGACAAAGCACAACGAACATAACACAATGTTTACGTGGTTCACCCCCACCCTAGGGCTACACCCACCAACTCTTTGTGTTTATTGTCTTCAGTCAATCGGTTACAGGCACAAAGCCTTCAAACCCTTACTCTGCACATGACAGAAGATATGCGTAGCTCGCTAGATCCTTCTTCCTTGCATTACAGTACTAAGCCCTCCACAATCTGCTACAAGGACTTGCACTTAGCTTTGTAAGTCTCTTATAGTCATGCACAAAGCACTTACAGACTCTACTCACACTTAGCATACATTCACATCACATAGATGCACAATTATCCCCCTTCTTACATTGCCTATCCTTCTATTTATACATACAAAATAGGCCTAAACATGGGTAAACCCATGGGTCAACATCCCATTCCCATTACATATTCCTAAAAACCCAAAAAGGATCCAAAAGTGGGTCAAGATCCTGTGATCTCTGCTTCGTCTTACGATCCTCCTTTGACAGTTGTTGAAGTCCAAAAATAGGTCAACATGACCAAGAAACTCCCAAAACTTGGTCAAGAGTCAACTCTGGGTATGTTGTTGTTGCCTTATGTTAGAGGGATAGCCCCGTATTTTGAATGTTTAGAATCAAAGGAAATTTGGGCCTTTACAGCCACAAAAATGCAACTGTGTTTTGTCGAATGGTTGATTATTTCACAGAAGACTATGAGTTTGAATGATGATTGTTATCGGTGTGTTTAATTGGCAAGCCTTAATATTTGCAAGATGAATATGGACCCTTGTGTTGACCGTCCCTTTTGTATGAAATTTAATTATTTAATGAATTAACACACAAAATCAAGCACGATTTTTATGTCTACATTTGATGATTGAAATGGTTGGTCGTAGTCGATAAGCAGAATGAAGAAATTGATTGTGTATTCATTTGTGAAATTTCTCAGATATTAAATGAATTAAAACAAAGTGGTTAAATATTTGATTAAGAACAGTGGACTAGTTAATGAACAAAGTTGTTTGGCTATGCACAGTGGTTGTCAGTTGGGTCACAATGGTCATTCGGCCAAAGGATATTGTGCAAAGTCGAGTGGGAAGCAATCTATGGCAAGATGATCCATCTTTTAGAGTTCAGTTTTGGTTTTCTGACAGAGGTCCTTTTGTATGTTCCATAGGGGATGTCTAAGATTGACTTTGGTCCAAAATTTATGCATGAGATTTTGTAAAGAAAATGACTCTTTGGTGAATTTGAATGAAATAAAGGATTTCTTTATGTCTCATATATCTTGATTATCATCTTGGTGACTTTACTTATATATTTACATTTATTTTAGCAACTGATATGTTCAAACAATTA
>JASDQU010104728.1:46981-57239 GCA_032191745.1 Picea mariana | reverse complement strand
GTATACTATCCATCCATGGGTGTTGTATCTACATGTGCATTTTCTTTCATTTCCAAATAACTTCATCAATCTTGTGGTCCAAAACACATGACTAGGGTTGACATCAATGACAACAACCAATCTTCCAACATTTTGGTCATCTTAGAAAAGTTCTCATGCGATGTAGGAAATTTGGCATTTCTCTAAATCCTTCCAATTCCATTTTTGGTGTTACTGAGAGCAAGCTCCTTGGACATATTGTCTCTGATTCGAGAATAAGCATCGATCCTGAAAGGATTGCTTCTATCCTTAATTTTCCTTCTCCCACTTCCAAGAAAGAAGTTCAAGCCTTTATGGGGGTTATTAACTTTGTCCGTAGGTTTGTTCCAGATTTTGTGGTGATGGTTAAGCCAATCCATAATCTGCTTAAGAAAGATCATTCTTTTTCTTGGACAAATGATGTCGAAAATTCTTTTGAAGGGATTAAGAAAGAAATTAGTTTCGTACCAATTTTGGCGAAGCCAGATTTTGAGAAAGAACTCACGATATATACTAATGCCATTGAGGAGGCAGTTTCTACTGTACTTATGCAAAATGATGACCATGGAATTGAAAAACCTGTGGATTACATGAGTCAAAGTTTGTATGATGATGAATTTAAATACTCTTTTATTGAGAAACATGTTTTTTTTCTTTTTAAGGCCGTTGAAAAATTTCGCCATTACATCTTAAGTAAGCACACGTTGGTAAAAGTCTTTTTACCTGTTGTCAATGTTTTTCTCTCACAGACTTATCTTTCAGGGAAGATTGCACATTGGCTTGCCAAGATCCAGGAGCATGATTTAAATATCATTACTTCTACCACCATCAGGGGACGTGACCTAGCCCTTCACTTGGCTTAGCATGCTAAGAATGGTGAAGAAATTGATGAAGAATATGGTTCCCTTTCAACTCTCTTTTACATTGACGATCAGATCCTCCCTGTGTCTAAGCATCCTTGGTACAAGAATTTGGTTTATTATTTATAGAACTAGAGATCTCCAGACAAATTAGAAACTCATTAAAGGAGAATACTCTGTCTTGAATCTGCAAGATATGTCATTATAGGAGACTTCTTATTTCGGAGATCTGTTGACGGTGTGTTGCTTCGCTGTGTAAACAATGAAGACACACAAAAATTGTTGAAATAAGCTCATGGTTCTTCAAGATCTGTCATTCACGTAGGAGGTCATTTCTCTGCAAAGACCACTACTTTCAAGATTATTAGAAAAGGATATTATTGGCCTTCGATTTTTCGTGACTCTTATGTTTTTTCAAGGTCTTCTGACCAGTGCCAAAAATTTGTTGGGAGAGAACGCCTTTCAACCATGCCATTACAACCTGTCCTACCAGATTTTCCCTTTTCAAAGTGGGGATTTCATTTTATTCATCCTATTAACCCCCCTTCTTCAGCCAGACAAGTTTTTATTTTGACAACCACAGACTAGTTTACAAAATGGGTTGCAATTGTCCCACTTAAGCATTCCACAGACGATCAGGTAATTTCTTTCCTTGAAAATAATATTGTTTCCAAATTTGGTCTTCCATTAGAAATCATTATAGACAATGGCCCCACTTTCATTTATGCTAAGCTGAGTCAATTTCTAGCCAAGTTGGGGGTTAAAAATTTCACCTCATTGGCTTATTACCCCCAAGGAAATGGGCAGGCAGAATCTACCAACAAAAATCTGGTAAGAATCGTCAAAAGGCTCATCGAAGATGAGCCTCATCAGTGGTATACTCTCCTCACCTACGCCCTCTGGTAAGTTCGAACTATCGCCAAGGTAAGCACTGGTTGTACTCCTTTTTAGCTTGTTTATGGTCAAGAAGCCCTCCTGCCAACAGAGCTAGAAATTTGTTCCTTAAGGTTGATGCTACAGATCGAAGAGTTAAATTCTTCAAATGTTTCACAAAGGATAAATGCACTACTAGCTTTGAAAGAACAAGGGATGTTTGCTTTCGATAATATTAAAAGAAGACAAAAAATTGTTAAGAAGTATTTCAACAAGAGTGTCAAAACTGTCAAGTTTAAGGTCAATGAAAAATTCTTGCTATGGGATTCAGCTCACGTTGATAAGGGAAGACATTCAAAATTTCAGAAATTATGGCTGGGTCGTTTCAAGATCACTTTTGTCTTAGGTACCAATTCTTACATTCTAAAAGACGTACAGGAGCGATTGTTTTCCTACAACACTAATGGTTCTCACTTAAAGCATTACGTGGAACCAACTTGAAAAGCTCTAACGCTGTCTAGATTTTTTGTATTTTAGTAATATAGATTTCGTTTCAATTTCCGCTATTTTTCTTTTTCTACTTACAATAGTTGATTTATGTTTTCTATTTTAAGCATTTCCTATTCTTTTTACTTTTTTTTCACCTTATTTCTGCTATTTTAATTTTCTGCAATTTTGTTCTGTTGGATTTCGCATTTTTTCATCTTTTAGTTTAGTCGGAAATAAGATGTTGGATCAGTTATGCCACAATGACACTCCTGTGAGATATTGTTAGTCAATAACAATCAATCTTACACGACTGTTATGGTGTTTTCCCTGAGGACACACTTGAATTTCTTAACTACTTTCATTGTTGTCTTATGAAGAAATTGGTTATCTCCCACTTCTTCTTTCCATTTTTTATCCATTTGAAAATAAAAGAGCAGAGCATTTAATTTTTCTCCTTGAATTAAGAGCCGATTCTGATTGAATGATTATGCATACAGGGATAACCCCCCTCATACTTAACATTTTTCATGAGTTATTCCCAATTCTCGATCATTTTTTCATTAAATCTACTCACTTCCCCCTGTTGCATAATTATTTTGGTTACATCTTCTAAAATTACTGTTCTTGGTCTACAAAACCATGAGTTCTGAGTTCTAAATCTATTGAAAACAAATTTTCCTATGGAGTCGCCAGTTTGTTGACGATTAAATTTGCAACGAAGTAGTGCCCGCAAAGTGTTGCTAAATCTTATTATTATAAAAGCTAAATAATACTAGTAGGTGGGACCCCCTTGTAGATTGGAGATCATGTCTGGTGCTTATTTGAAGTTATTCTTATTTCGACATTGCTTACATGGTTGATGATGTCTTGTTTTATTGGATAATGGATCAGGCATATTATACATGGTTCGTTTACTGTTCCAAGCTCAAGTTTTGTACCAATGTTTTTCATGGTTATCATTGTTGTCTTTTCTTGGATCTATTACTTGTGACACCTGCAACAAATATATGTTAGTAACAACAAATGAAAGGAAATTAAAAGGATATTAAGAAATGTAAACCCAAATACAAAAGGGAGAAACTATCCTATGTTAACATGCTATACTATATGATTAAAAAGATTGTGGCAAATCCTAGCTAACATATGATAGCCATGCGATTTATTGAGGTTTTATAGAACATAGTTGACATGCATTTATGTATAGTGGAGATGGTAATATGTGATGTGGTGGGTTCTCTTGGAAATTAAGGGTTATTGATCTCGATGCATGGTTCAAAGTGGATGATTTATTTGATTAGTAACTGGAGCGTACTACAAATTGAATGAACTTGAGTATGGAGGTGATGTGCATTTACTACACATCACCTTTACTCCTTCCATTGGCCACCACCCTAGTCAAGTTATTTTTCAAACATTGTTGTTGTGGTTATGCTATGATTTCCTAGCAGAGAGGAACCGATCGACCAACTCACGTTTTAAGGTGCTCGATTAGAGGTATGTATTTTTTTGGCCCTTCATGAGTCTGCTCTGGTTATGAAATGGATGTTGGCTTAGGTGTATTGGTTTGTGCCTTCCTTAAGTATTGCAAATGTGAAAAATTGTGATTGTGAAATGAAATGTTGATGTTTTTCTCTACAATGATGTTGAAGTCATAGTGTTAGTGGTCATCCTAGGTGTTAGCAACCACCAAGGATCTTTGTTATCCATGCTAGTTTAGTTGGAGGGTCTTTGTTGGTCTTGGTGGGCTATCTTCATGTTTTCGTATTGCTTTATCCAGTCTATGGTATTTTATGGGGTTTAATAATTGGAAGCGCTTGTGTCAATGCACATTGTACATTTGGGCATTAGGTTCTTTTCACTGCTAAGGGTTGCGCAGTGAGTTATGTTGTTCTTTCTCGGCCCTGTCTTCACCTCAGCGTCGTGGTTGCTTGAATGAAGAGACACGAGGGTTATAACATACGTGTGTTAGGTATCATTACTAGGCCGAGTTAGAGCCTTATTCCTCTACTATGGCCTCTCCTGTCATAGGTTTTCATCACTTTGTCCATGAAGTAAGTTGTGGTGTTCTCTGTGTACATGCCATTAGTCTTGGAGGTCTTACCATTGAAGGGAGTCGACTCTAGTGCTGGCCAGGAAGAAAACTCATAACTCCTCTAGTATGAGGGTTTTATAGAGAAGACTGTCGGGCCTGTCGGGTTTACTATGGGTTATTGTGGATTGAAATGTATTCTTGATTAATTTAAATGTAGGCTCACCCAATTGGTTATGTGACAATTGTGTTGATTTTGGTATCTAGTCATTGCCTGTGTTATTAAAATGGAAACCCTGCATTGATAATTGGATAGTTCAAAATACACAGTCGCTCTCTTGTGGTTGATAACCCAATATTGTCTTTTGAGGAAGTTGCAGCCTCGCTTCACATGAATGCATGGGTATGCATGGTTTCCATAGCATGTTAGGTCAGTTGTTGACTTTTACCACAGTCCAAGTATTTCGCTCACATTGAATTGGTTGATTGGTTGATACACAGTTATTGTATTTTTACATTTGAAGATTGTTTGGATGTTAAACTCAACATTAGTTACAATTGTTCGATGATAGACGCGAGTAATGCATTGGTATGTATGGTTTTCCTATACCACGAATGAACGGTCATTATAGTAATGAGTTGGGGCCAAGTGGTTATTGCAACCAGGATGACTATAGAAATTCCATCCAATCTATGCGTTATGGTTATCTGATTGTGTCATTAGCGATGAGCCCAAGTTTTAGAGAACATGGTAGGTTGCAGTTTGATTTTTTTTCGAAGAAATACCTTATTAGATTGATAACTCGACACGATGGGTTGAGTTAATACTATGTTGTGTGTTTAGAGTTATAAAATGGTAATGTTTCACTATGGTTTTTGGGTGATTACCCACTGTGTATGTTATGAGAATCTGGGGTTGTGCACTCAGAGGTGATTGCAAGAGTTTTCTAGATATGACTTTGTTGCATTTCGATTATGGTATTATGAGGCTGGGTGTTGGCATAAGGGCAGACTTAGGGTTCAATGCTACAACAATGTGTTGGTCACTATAATTGCTTAATTAATTCAAAAAATCAAGTGATACATAAATTGTCAACCCAGGGAAGTCTGTTTATTTCAAAGATAACCACACACTATATATGCTCAATTCCAAAAGCAACTTAGAGTTGTAGTAAAGGAAACTATATTAATCACACTTGCCCTAAATGAACTGAAGTTCTAACTTGTATTACAGGAAAGCAACCTAGCTATTGCAGATCTTTAAAGATTAATCAAAAGAATCCTAGATTACATAAAAATGACAACTGCAACAAGAAAGAACAACTATTATGTAACCAGAGAACAAGACCCTTATTCCCAAGCAGGATCTCCAGCACCTTGTTTCTAATTAACACACTTTCATGAAAACATTAATGCGTAGAAGGCTAACTCTATCTAGCAGAGAACAAGACCCTCTAATTCCTTCCTTTCTAGGTAGGAACCCTTAGCCCAGTCTCTGATTAGCACACTTGAAGAAATAATTGAAATCTACAGAGAACAAGACCTTCTAATCCCTTCCTTTCTAAGCAAGAATCCTTAACCCAGTCTCTGATTAGCACACTTGCAGAAATAATTGGAATCTACAGAGAACGGGACCTTCTAATTCCTTCCTTTCTAAGAAGGAATCCTTAACCCAGTCTCTGATTAGCACACTTGCAAAAATAATTAGAATCTACAGAGAACAAGACCTTCTAATCCCTTCCTTTCTAAGCAGGAATCCTTAACCCAATGTCTGATTAGCACACTTGCAGAAATAATTGAAATCTACAGAGAATGGGACCTTCTAATCCCTTCCTTTCTAAGCAGGAATCCTTAACCCAGTCTCTGATTAGCACACTTGCAGAAATAATTGAAATTTACAAAGAACGGGACCTTCTAATCCCTTCCTTTCTAAGCAAGAATCCTTAACCCAGTCTCTGATTAGCACACTTGCAAAAATAATTGAAATATACAAAGAACAGGACCTTCTAATCCCTTCCTTTCTAAGCAGGAATCCTAAACCCAGTCTCTGATTAGCACACTTGCAAAAATAATTGAAATCTACAGAGAATAGGACCTTCTAATCCCTTGATTTCTAAGAAGGAACCCTTAATCCAGTCTCTGATTAGCAAACCTCATAGAATCATCACACAAGATTACTAATGAAAATGATTATGAACTCATGTAACATTCAATAAACTAAAGTTGTTAACAAGACAGAGTTCAGTAGTGTTTCAGCAAAGAAGAATTCATAAAAAGTAGTGTTTCAGCAAGACAAAAGTTAATCAAGGCACAAACAGAAATTATACTAAAACACTATAAAACTAAAGGGTGAATCTTGTGAAGAAGGTGGGCCCTCCCTTCTCACAAGATTCCCCTGAAATGAGAAGGCTAGAGAAGGATACTCAAAGCAGTCTTTTATTCATCTATCAAAATATCATATTACAATCTGGAAATGAAATACGTCCCTCTCTCTGAAGCTTTCTCAATACATAAAACTTGGATCCTTTCGAATGGTGATTTCCTCTTATTTAAAGAGGGAACCCCTTCGATACAATTGATCAAAAATTACAATGTGTATCTGAGTCCTATTCTTAGTCAGATCGACTTTCTAAACCAGAATAGGATGTCCTAGTCTCACGCAACAGAATGCTATTACAGGTGCTGAATGAGGTATTGCTGTTACGGTTGGAGTAACAGCTTCTTCTTGTTGCCACTGATGTTATTTCAGCATCGCAAATCACGGGTTGTTTCAGCCACGAGAATTGCGCTCTTGACTGTGTCAGCATTCTCATGTAGGAGCGATGGTTGGTGCTTTAGAGTTGTTGTTGACCGCTGACTGTAACGGCTTCCTTTGTGTTTCTGCATCATCGGTCCTGGCGGCTTCCTCTGTGTTTCAGCATCTGAAGCTCTGGACTATGTAACAACTCTGTGTTTCAGCATCTGTGATCCTGGGAATCTTCCTCTATGTTTTAGCATCTGCGGCTCTGGACTGTGTAACAGCTCTATGTTTCAGCATCTGCGACCTTGGACTGTGTAACAGCTCTATGTTTCAGCAACAGGCTTCAAATGATAATCTACAGTTTGAACACTTATACATTTCTAATCAATGGTTAAGTACGAGAGTGATGTAAAATATTATGCAAAACAGATAAACATATAGTTATGAGAAGGGACGTTGTATACCTTTGGAATGATCAGATAAAGTGATAGTATGAGTTTAAATATGGGTGATCAAGAGTGTAATAGTGGCAAAAAGTATAGGCAAAAATGTACATTGTGTGGTCGTAACATCCCCCCCAACTCAAGGTGTTGTGTGTCCTCAGGCAACTTCACTCTGAATCAGAGTCTGGATACCGAATCTGAGCATGTAAGTTACTCAAGAAGTAACTGTGGGAGGTATTGTCCGTTGGCGTTCTGAACCCCTGGACCTGCTGTAATCTTTACCATGCTACTGTTTCTGCCTTCTTAGGCAGCTTATAATTGATTTGATACCTTTCTATTGGCAACCAGAGGATGGGAAAATAAAACCGGTTCCCTATCCAGTTTTCAACACAATGCCGAACACACTGGATGTAGTTAGGTATCCTGGAAATTGCTACCTCAAGGTTGGTAGGGCTAAAAGGATTGTGTTCTTGTCTCTTCTCCGTGGATTCCTGCCAAAACAGGTTATTTTCCTGGAGGGCAGGAATCTCTATGGATCTAATGATGTGCTGACAATCCTGGAGCACTTCTGATTGTAGTTGCTGAACATGTTCAGTCACCCCTGGTTGTTTTAAGAATTCATAATATTCTGTGACAAAGGTAGCTACCTTCTGTGGTTCTGGTCTTATCCAGAGGAGGCGATTTTCTTCATTGTGCTTAGCAGCCAAATAGTCATCTTGCCACAATATCTTATTGTAGAGAAAGGAAGTGAACGCTCGAATTTGGATGTCCCCAACAAGGGGATTAAGGTTCAGCAGCCTATTCTCGGGAATGACATCGTTATGAAAGTATGCCTCGCAGAGGAGATGCTGATCCTTAGTAGAGGCTGCTGTGAAAGTTTTGACAAACTCTGCTGGGTGTAGTACTGCATGGGGTTTACCTTCTATAATGGATTTGATCTGAAACCATGTGAGTCGCTCCATAAGGAATAAGGAGTAGTTGCAAGATGGCTTTCTTGTGGCCAATAGCTTCTGTACCAAATCAAATACTAGGGCCAATATGCCTTTCAATTCTTTGTTCTTCTTCTTAAGGTCACGAGCTTCCTGGCGTGTCTGTTCTAACACTTCCCAATTTGAGTAAGTATGATTTATCCATATTTGTCTGTGCACTTGCAGGTTTTTGGCATGTGTTTCATCATACTCTTTCTTCCATTTTTGCATTGCTGCCTGCTCATCCCATAGCTGAGTATATGTTTCAGCGTTGGAAGTAGTGAGATGAGGTAAGGTTTGAGTAGATTGTTCCCTAAAGGTGGAGAGATTGATCTGGCTGGGAGGTGTAAATTCCTCCATAGGCATTGTCTGTACAACTTTGTTGACAAAGGTAGGGGCTTCTTTTGTTGCAATGCAGGTCTCAGTCTTGAGCTTGGGAGGACCTGCTGGTTCTTGTGTTTCAGCAGGTTCTTCCTTGACTACAAAAGGTGAAGGAGTAGGGGCTGCTCTTGGCACTGGGACTTGATTTACCTTATAGCCTACTTGATGGTAAATATCCCCACATTGGCAACACATATATTATTTACACAGGCTCTCTGTAGTTTCCTCTGACAAGGTTGCTATACGAGCTAAGGTGTACAAATTTAATTCCTTTTCATATGCTTCCTTTGCCCTGGCTAGTTCCTGCTTATATGCTTCTAGTTCTGACTTTAAAAACTCGTTTTCCTGCAAGACAGATGACATTTTTGCTTCTGGTTGTTGTGGAGCAGCTGTAGGAATGGTAGCTGATCCTTGTGTTTTAGCTTCTTGGTGTAGGAAAAGTAAAGTTGCAGCACCCTGAACCTCTGATTCCTGTATATCAATTTCAATATCAGCGGCTGGTTCTTGTGTTTCAGCCGTAGTTGGTTCTTGTGTGGCAGCTATGGCTGGTTCTTGTGTTTCAACCACTGAATGGGTAGCTAGTTCTTGTGTTTCAGCTACTTTACTTGAGGAGGGTAGTGTTGCAGCATCCTGGGCCTCTAATTCCTATAACTCAATTTCAATGTCAGAGGTTGGTTCTTGTGTTTCAGCCGTAGTTGTTGCTTGTGTTTAAGCTATGGCTAGTTCTTGTGTTTCAGCCACTGAATGGGTAGCTGGTTCTTGTGTTTCAGCTACTTTATTTGAGACAGATGATGTCGCAACATCCTGGGCATCTGGTTCTTGTGTTTCAGTGCCCGTGGGTGGAATAGGCAAAGATCCCAGGATTTGGGAGGTTGGAGGTGTACGGGGTATCAGTCGAATAGGTGGGGGGTCTAGGGTAGTGGTAATAAAGGGTGACCTTGTTGAGGCTCTTGTTCACTTTTTCCGTAAGAAGGATGGAAAGAAGGGAATTTGTTTTCATTTTCGTGAAGGTCTTTCCTCAATGATGGGGCAAGGGGAATTATCTGGTTCAGAGTCATCACTAAGAATATGAAGGGCGGGAGTGGATGATTCTGGTAAGGTATGCGGCGGGTTTGGTATGGTAGGGGAATTGATTGGACTGATTAGTTCTGTGGGTGGGCTATTGGGTACTTCGGGGGAGTCTGGGGGGTTTTGCGGTTGTTGCTCCTGAGGGTTTTCAAGAATTTCGGCAGCTGCTTGGGGGTTTATGGGTGGGTTATTTAGTGGAAGGTTTTGTTGAGAAAAAACCCTTTGTATGAGCAATTGGACAAGACGGTGGTGGGGGAGTGAAAGGGTGGGATATTTATCCTTTCTGCAGTAGTGTGCCATATTTTTCAAACAGCCCAACAAATAATAAGGAATATTGACCCATCTATTATGCCTTAAATGAGATAGCAGAAGAAAGTCGTGCTGATAAA
>JASDQU010104728.1:20565-38402 GCA_032191745.1 Picea mariana | reverse complement strand
GCAAGATGAATATGGACCCTTGTGTTGACCGTCCATTTTGTATGCAATTTAATTATTTAATGAATTAAAGCACAAAATCAAGCACGATTTTTATGTCTACATTTAATGATTGAAATGGTTGGTCGTAGTCGATGAGCAGAATGAAGAAATTGATTGTGTATTCATTTGTGAAATTTCTCATGTATTAAATGAATTAAAACAAAGTGGTTAAATATTTGATTAACAATGGACTAGTTAATGAACAAAGTTGTTTGGCTATGCACAGTGGTTGTCAGTTGGGTCACAATGGTCATTCGGCCAAAGAATATTGTGCAAAGTCGAGTGGGAAGCAATCTGTGGCAAGTTGATCCATCTTTTAGAGTTTAGTTTTGGTTTCCTGACAGAGGTCCTTTTGTATGTTCCATAGGGGATGTCTAAGATTGACTTTGGTCCAAAATTTATGCATGAGATTTTGTAAAGAAAATGACTCTTTGGTGAATTTGAATGAAATAAAGGATTTCTTTATGTCTCATCTGTATTGATTATCATCCTGGTCACTTTACTTCTATCTTTACATTTATTTTAGCAACTGATATGTTCAGAAAATTACATAAAAATTAAATCTCCAGCAAGCTTTTTGTTGATAAAAGACTAGCCGAAGCACTCGTAATTAATATTTTTGAGTTAGGATGTTATTTTTTTTGGCAATAAACATAGGGTGATATTCTTGTCTACTTTGCTCTAGCCAAGCACAGTCTGAAAATGCTTGAGTAAGATCATATCATATATTTTCCTCAACACCCCGGCCTGTGGGTGGTTGGGGATGTTACAAATTGGTATCAGAGCTTCTGGTTGAAACATCGGGCCGGTATGGGCCAAGTCTGTTGGTCAGAATCTCGTGGTTGAGATCGAATTATGAACGTGAAGTTCAAAATATTAGGAGGAATGGCGTTGTAGAGTCTACGCAAGAGCTAGAATGTCAGAGGTCCTTTATAAGGAATTCGAAGGATCGTGACCATCCCCTTCAAATTCAAGAGCGATCACCATTGTGGGATCAAGAGAGATTCGTGATCATTGGATCGGAGGGTAGGGGAAAAATTTTCATCCAATGTAAGTGAAGAAAATGTTAAGTCACAAACGTCATATTGCTTGGAGAGAGATTGACGACCATAAGGCATTGCGGGGAACCAAGTTGCACGAGAGTTAATTCCCCAAGGCGGTCCCGCAATCCAAACCATGGTTTCAATGAGGGGTTATGTGTCAGCCTCAGAATAATTGCAGGGATAAAGGCATGTTACTCTAAACCGTCGATGCGTGCCCCCACAAATTGAAAGGCATTAAGTGATGTGGCATGTTAGTGCTCGAACATCGAAACTACGAAGAGCCAAGGTAGATCCAAACCATTGATCGAAGTGGACACGTGGCAGGGGATCCTGCACTCTGGAGGATAACCAATTCAAAAGAAAGAAATATGAGAAAATCTAGAACTCCCAAAGCCCGAAGTTCACCAGGCCCATCCATCAATGAGGACACACGACGCCAGATATCTCACTTCGAAGACTTAGTACTCCAGAAGGTTTTGCAGAGCGAAGCACTAGGGAAAGAATTACCCGAAGTCTCGAAGTAATTGAGGACCCTGGATCTCAAATAAAAAATAACCGTTGATCTTGTAGCAGTATCTCCTAAAGTCCCTAAGTCCAAGGTTAATACAGACCATCCGATAAGGGAGACAAATTTCGACAGACTGGCTAGTTTGGGAATTCGGAGTTCGAGAGAATTATAAGAGTGCTAGTGTGGAAAATCTCGAAGCCCGAAGTCCCAAAGCTCGAAGAGCTGAAGTGGTGGGGCATGATGATGTCACCTGGAGGTGATGTGGACCCCAAAAGGCAAGCGTAAAATCTTCCCAAGCCCAAAATTTTGAAGTGACATGGCTCGTGGACATCACCTGGCATGACGTGGACACATGGGATGTGTGCCACGTGTCATTGATTTTT
Source organism: Picea mariana (assembly GCA_032191745.1). NCBI lineage: Eukaryota > Viridiplantae > Streptophyta > Pinopsida > Pinales > Pinaceae > Picea > Picea mariana. Next base: position 36,429 of record JASDQU010104728.1, on the reverse strand, counting down.
GAACCTGTGGAGGATTGAAATTTCAGTTAGAATGTGACATGTGTCACCCACCTGATTGGGCCACGTGGTGATAGATCGTGCAGTCCAGAGATTGGGCACTACGGAGGAAAAATATGTGACAGTTGCGTTAGGTTGAAAACTCTCGAAGGCTCGAAGTTCGAAGTACATATCAACCGTTGATATCAGAATACATGTGAAAATAAATATCACAGTGGTTCAAAGGATTGGTACTCTAGGAGAAAGTGAAGGCAAAAAGTTTGAAACTCCCAAAGCTCAAGAGCCGAAGCGATTCACAGTCGTTGATCTATGAGAGACACACGTCAATGGATCATCGAATTCGGGTGAAAGCACTCCGGGAGAAAGTGAGGGAGGAGAGTTTGGAACTCCTAAAGCCCAAAGAGCTGAAGCGATTCATAGCCATCAATCTACGGGAGGACAGCGTCGGTAGATCATGAACTCCGGGTGGAATCGTTCTAGGAAGAAGAAAGCGGGGGAAGTTGAGACTTACGAAGCCTGAAGTCCTGAAGTGAAATAGAGCCATTAATTTGAGGTGGATGAATGGCACCTGATCCTCAACTTCAGGTATGGAGTACTCCGGGGAAAAGTGGGGTCAAAAGTGTTGAAATCCTGAAGCACGAAGTCCCTAAGTGGATCTTGATCATTTATCGTGAATGAGAACAGGGACCATTGATCTGGTCATGGCTGAAGGTTCCGAAGTTGCGAAGTGCTAGGAAGGCTTTGGTCGTGGTTTTGAGCCATGGTCACCTGGGGAAGTGGTTTGAAGGGAGTGCCTGCGTAGAATTAAAATTATGTATTGGATAAAGGATAACATGGGAGTGTTATATGATGTAGATTGATACATATATGTTCTTCATGAATTGAGAAGAAAAAGGACTTGTAACATGGTTTGACAAATTTTGTTTGTCATATGAATTGAGAAGAAAAAGGACTTGCACATTTTTCAGAATTAAGGGGTTTAAACATGTCAGCTCAGAATGTGTATTGAATAAATGGAAGAAGGTGAGAGAGCCTCCAGCCATGATGAGGAGGCCGAAGGCCAGAATACCAGAGTTGGTAATGCAGAGATAGAATCCAATGGATGCAAGGGAAAATGAGAGAAAGAAACATTAATAGAAATTGTAAGAAGCCTAAAAATAGAAGTGCAGAGCTACAAAGCAGACAATGAGAGGTTGGTGAGGGAGAAAATTCAGATAAATGATCAATTGTTGCAGATCTTAAATCAGTTTGCAAGGAGAGCTAAGGAAGCTCAAGACACCATCCTTTGATGGTGAAAAAGAAAGGGAATATGATGTTGAAGCATGGTTGCTTGGACTCAGGAGGTATTTTCAATTGCATAACTATTCATCAAACCTGGAAGCCATGATTTCCACCTACCATTTACAAGGGAAAGCTGCAATGTGGTGGGATCAATTGAAGCAAGTTGAACATGTTAATGAGAATAGGATCACTTGGAAGCAGTTCAAGAAGTACTTCTAGAAGGAGTACCTCTAAGAGCAGTTCTATGAAAAGAAAATGCAGGAGTTCTTCGAACTCAGGTTGGGAGGCATGACTATGGCAGAATATGAGAATAAATTCTTGGGATTGTTAAAATATGTTGAGTTTATAAATGATGAAAAGTTAAAGATACAAAGGTTTTTGAGTGGATTTCCATCCTTTTATAAAGAAAATATTAGGTATGATGATCCCAAGACCTTGACTGAGGCCATCAGGAAGGCTAAATACCTATATGAGTAAGGATAGGGAAGAGAATCCCTGCAGAAATATTGGAAGGATAAGAGGAAGGAGAAGTTTGATCAGAGGAGGAAAGGATTCAAACCTCCCATCAATAGGAATGAGCCCATCAAAAATCATCAAGATCAGTATGCTAAGGGTGAATCCAAGAAAGAAGACTCCTTGGGAAAAATGGGAAGACCACCTATCCAATGTTGGGGATGCAAAGAAGATCACATGTACAAGAATTTCCCACACAGAAGGGACAGAGTGAAGACTGTGCACAACGTCCAAGAGGCTACAACAATCGAAGATACGGGAAGAATGTATGCAACTTTAGATGATTGACAACCAGAGTACCATTCCAATATGATCGAGGTGGAAGGTAAGATCATAAATCATCTTGTTGCTATTTTAATTGATTCAGGAGAAATTCATTATTACATTGATCCTAAAATAGTGGATAGATTACATTTGGAGAGAAGTAAGCTTCGAAAATCAAGTTTGGTTTAGTTAGCCACTGGAACCAAAAGGAGAATCCATGATATGGTTAGAAGTTGTTCCATAAGTCTTAATGGCGTGAATACTAGTGTTGATCTAATATCATACCATTGAGGTCTTATGATATTCTAATTGGAATGGATTGGTTGGACAAGCATCATGTTGTCCTAGATTGTCATAGCAAGACATTTACCTGTCTTGATGAATATGGAAATCATAACACTATGAAAGGAGTTCCAAGACTCATCTCTATAAGGGATATTTCAGCCTTAAAACTGAAGAGATGTTTTAGGAAAGGATGTCAATTGTATGCAACTCATGTGGAAGAGCCATATAATATAAAGGGGCCAAGCCTTGAATATTTCTCGGTACTACAGGAATTTGAAGATGTATTCCAAGAAATACTAGGGTTGCCACCAAGAAGGGAGATATATTTCTCATCTGATTTAGTGTCGGGAGCTGCCTCGGTGTCGAAAACACCTTACAGAATGAGCACACTAGAGTTAAAAGAATTACAAATGCAGTTGGAAGAATTGTTGAAGAAAGGGTACATACGTCCAAGTGTTTCACCCTGGGGAGCACCAGTACTTTTTGTCAAAAAAAAGGATGGAACCTTGAGGCTATGTATTGAATTTCGACAACTGAATAAGTATACTATAAAGAACAAGTATCCTCTACCCAGAATTGATGACCTCTTTGATTAGCTAAGAGGAGTAAAGATATTTTCAAAGATTGACATGAGGTTAGGATACCATTATGTAAGAATCAAGGAAGAAGACATTCATAAGACAGCCTTTAGGACCAGATATGGGCATTATGAATTTGTAGTGGTGCCATTTGGACTGACCAATGCACCAGTTGTCTTTATGTTCTTAATGAATGGAATATTCAAAAATTATTTGGATAAGTTTGGCATAGTGTTCTTGGATGACATACTTATATATTATAAGTCTGAAGAGGAGCATGAACATCACTTAAGACTGGTGTTGCAAGTGTTGAGAGAACATCAGTTGTATGCCAAGATGAGTAAGTTTTCTTTTTATCAAAATAAGATCCATTACTTGGGACACATTATTTCAGAGCAGGGCATAGCAATAGATCCAGAGAAGATTAAATCCATTAGGGGATGGACAACACCTAGAAATGTGTCAGCACTCATATCTTTTATGGGATTAGTTGGCTACTACAGAAGGTTCATAGTAGGGTTCTCCAAGATTGCTCATCCCATCACTTCTTTGCAAAATAAGGGAACTAAATTTTAATGGACACTTAAGTGTGAAGAGAATTTTAATCTGTTGAAGGAATTACTTACTAGTGCACATGTGTTAAAGATTTCTGACCCAAATGAAATCTTTGTGGTATGTACAGATGCATGTAAGGAAGGACTTGGGGGAGTCCTCATGTAAAATGGACATGTCATTGGTTATGAGTCCATAAAGCTTAAGGAACATGAGAGGAACTATGCCACACATGACTTGGAGATTTTTTCTATTGTCCACACCATAAGGATGTGGAGGAATTATCTCATGGGGAAGAGATTTGAATTAAGGACAGACCACATTGGCCTGAAGTATCTTTGTGAACAACCAACCTTGAATGCTAGGAAAACAAGATGGCTAGAATTTTTAAGTGAATATGATCTCAATATCAAGCATATCAAAGGTAAGGAGAATAAATTTTTCAATGCACTTAGTAGAAGAGTGAACTGCTATCAGTATGCATCAGTCAGACTTGAAGAGCAGAATTTTAGATGGTCTTGTTACAGATTGACATTACCTATAGGGAAAGGAAATCTTACAACAAGGAGATGTACGACAAAAAATAAAGGAGTATGAGATAAAGGAAGATGGATTACTCATGCATAAGAATAGAGTCTATGTTCCTAGTTATGGAGAGCTGAGGAATTTGGTATTGAAGGAAATGCATGATGTTCCTTATGTTGGACATCCCGGTTACCAGATAACAATTACAGCAGTAAGAAGCCAATTCTTTTGGCCAGGAATGAAAAAGGATGTTGTTGATTACATCACTCAATGTATGGAATGTCAGAAGGTGAAGGCTAAGCATAGGCACACAGCGGGTTTGTTGCAACCATTGCCAATCCTAGAGAAGAAATGGGAGGTGATAACCATGGATTTCATAACTAAATTACCTAGGAAAGAAAGGAAACATGATTCCATCATGGTGGTGGTTGAAAAATTAACAAAGTCTCCTCATTTTGTCCCTGTAAAGACAACTCATACAATGACTAATATTGCAGAAATTTACATGAGAGAGATTGCTAGGTTGCATGGGATGCCTAGGACAATTGTCTCGGACAGAGATAAAAAGTTTACCTCCAATTTCTGTAGGGAATTGTTTAAAGTATTTGGTAAAAATATAAACTTCAACACAGCATATCATCCACAGTCAGATGTGAAAACAGAGAGGGTCAACCAAGTAATTGAAGATATGCTGAGAATGTTTGTGATGGATAAGCCATCTAAGTGGGAAGATTACTAACACTTGGTTGAGTTTGCATATAATAATGGGTATCAAGCTTCTTTGAGAATGGGCTCATTTGAAGCCTTGTATGGTAGGAAATGCAATACTCCAGTGAGATGGGACAACCCAGCAGATAGAGTGGTACTTGGGACAGAGTTTCTCAAGGATATGGAAGACCAGATTGTTAAGATCAAGAAGAATTTGAAGGCAAATAAGGATAGACATACAGTTTATGTAGATAAGAACATGACAACTAGAGAATTTAAAGTAGGGGAGCATGTGCTTTTGAAAGTGAATCCCAGGAAAATCTTTTTGAAATTAGGTAGTTGTACAAAGCTGGCAGACAGATTCTGTGGTCCATTTGAAATATTGGATAGAATAGGGCCAGTTGCATGCATGCTTGCATTGCCTACTTCCATGAATGTGCATAATGTATTTCATGTCTCTTTACTAAAGAAATATGTACATGATCCTAACCATGTTATTGATTGGAATTTGATTCAGGTAGAGATAGAGGAAGACTTTCAGGTTCAGCCAGTGTGAGTATTGGACAGAAAAGTCAAAATGCTTTGGAATCGAGTTATAGAGCTGGTAAAAGTTTAGTGGACCTGCTACAGTCCTGAAGATGCTACCTGGGAGCATGAAGATGCCATGTGGGCAGAGTACCCACATCTTTTTGAATAAATTTTGAGATTTTGATCTCTATTTTGTATATGCACCGAGGACAGTGCCAAAATAAGGGGGAGGGGATTTAACACCACGAGTTTTGAACCCCCATTTTAAATAATGTATTGTTACAATGCTGAGAGGCCAGAGCGCCCAAAAAAATATTAAAAGGCTAGTGTGCCCAAAAAATGTAACGTTTTGATCATTATTAATAATAAATACATCGTTGGTTGCTAGATGGACAAGGACTAGAGTTATAGGGGGCTATGATTCCACAAGAGATGGGGCTTGAGGGGATAAATGTTTATTCATATTTTAATTACCCTTTTTGTCTAAGGGAGTGGTTCAGTTATGAGGGCTTCTTGGGGAAGGCCAAGAGGTTCTTGATTCCCCACAAATTACTTAAACCCGCCCCTGGTCTGATGGGGGATTCGGCTGATGGCTTGTTCATTGATTACCTATTCATTCATTCATTCTCATATTCACTCATCCACTTGATCACTGGTTCATGTGTTCACTCACTCACACATTCATTCATCCCGTCCTTACCTATCACTCGTTGATCCATCCTTATCCGTGTCTTGGTTTGTGAAAGGAAAATGAATTGATGAAGAGCATCCATGGTATCCTTGGCTGTAGAGGTCACTGGTGTTGGTCTTGAGATTAAAATTAAGGCTCAAAGAATAATTTCAGGCATCAGGAAAGCTCAAAGAGAGTGCTTATAAAGGTTTCTTTTCTACCTTAGTTATATGAGAAAAATTCCTTAAATGAAATTAACAGTTTGACAACACAGAGGCCGTATTTTGTATTTGAGTCAAAATCGAAATATTGAATGGTGTGAGAGAAAACTACAAAACTGTGAAACAAAGAAGGGAATCAATTATAGAAGAGTCCCACCTTGTTGCAGTAGAAGAAGAGAGGTAGTATAACCTTGAATAAAGTATACAATGCATGAATCTACACAACAAGCAGGTCTTGATTTACTCACAGTAAATGTAGAGGAAAAACTTCTTACTTAATAAATTAATTATATCTTAAGATTACAATAGTTGTTGTACTAAATTGAAATCAAACATTTATCAAGGAATACATAAAGAAATGATGATAAATGGAAAACAAAAGAAACACATAACCCAAATTGAACAAAACTTGGAATCTCTGTCTGCACTTGTATTAATACTCTATAAGGAGATTTTTCTCTATTACAATTGGCAAGAAACAACCTTTGATAATTCTTCAATCTATGTATTTATACAAACTGGTCTCAACTCAAAACGGTTGGACTTCTTGTAATTTAAAAAATAGTAAATATTTTTGAATAAGATTACAACATGTAAAAATCGAAAATTTCCATTAGCCTTCTCCTTTGTCTCTTCGTCTACTAGCAGAGACGTTTCTTCTCCTCATCCTTAGCCTGGAAATAGTTGGCATCCAATATTCACCTGTATGAGAGATATGTGTACGTTTTCTTATTTGTTTCTAGATGTGATTGCTTTCCCATATTCAACACATTGGATGCATCTTCTCACTAACTATACCACCAACCCAGAAGGTCCAGTTGCTTCATTTGCTTCAAAAATGTATAGCTTCTTTTCTACTTGAGGCAACCTTTCCTATATATTTTTTTCTCCAAAAGATGTGACCTATAACTGGAAGATTGGGTTTATTATCTATTTGTTTATTTGGATAATATCAATTTGATTCATTTTCTGGATGGTCGTTATGGCTTCTTCTTTGCTTGTCCTAGAATTACATTGGTTCTTTGCTATGTCAATTTGTAACAGGGCTTCAAAGATAGTATTTCCTTCAACATCAAGTATCCCTTTGTCTAGTGAAGACAATGCTTCTAGATAATCTTCGTTTACCTCTTTGGCCAATCTCTTTCTTTCCCTAGGCCTTCAAAATTATGTTGCCTCTGGTTTGCTCAGAAAGAGACAGTCGAGGAACCTCTGATAGATCATATTTTGGTACTAGTAAGATAGCCTTCTGAAACTTAGCCCTAGATGAACGAGATTCTCTTTATTTAATGTAAATGTTCTTCAGGGAAAGGTCTACTACCCAATAACAATTTTGGATGGATTCCACTTTTGTAAAGAGATCTTGCTGGGATGATTCTAGCTTTTTGTGTACTTCCCAGTGCTTGAGCCTGGAAAGCTACCATCTCTACTGTTGTACCTTCAACCAAGTATATTTTGGCTTGCAATTGTTTGATTAGTTCTTCCTGTTTAGTGACTAATCTTCTATTGGACTGTGAATTTTGATAGAGCTCATCAATGTTAGCTTTCAACTGTTGGATTTGATGTCTTTCATAGGCTCTGACTTGTTCAAACTCTTTGTTCATCCTGTTTCTCACATATTTTTCCATAGTCATTATCTGGTATCGTAACTGCCCTACCAACAAGTTTCTCAGTCTCAGTTGATCAGCTAGATTTTCTATTGACCATTGATTGGCTGTGGAAAAGGAACCTAATGAGCCTGCCATTTCCTTAGCAAGTTCTGAATCATCTCGGCCCTGTCCATCATATATCATTCTTTTCCTTTTGACTATAGCACCATCCTTTCGATGCATCTCTTATTTAACAATGGCTCTCCTCTTCTCGCTGAAAGATAAATTTGAAGGAGGCATTTCCTCGACCAAAATTGGGGTAAGCTCATCTATCAATATGACTTCAGAAGTGGGATTTCTGAAGCTTGACTACAACGTGTCATTGAAATAATAGGGTTACCTATCTTTGTGGGCAGTTGTTGCTATGTTGTATTGGTAACCTATTTATCTGGTGTAGATGGCGATGTATCTTGTCCTCGTTTCTGAAAGGCTTCGAGCTGAGCCTTGGCTTGAGGGCCTAGTGGGGTCAATACTGACGCTTCCAATTTTCAATTGAGACTTTAGTGTCTTTTGGATTTTTCTTAGTTTCCTTTTCTTTAGAGATCCCTGTCTCAAAACCAGGAGGTACAGTCTCCTATGTAGATGAAGGGGCTACTGACTCTCCCTGTAATACCTTAGGCAAGCTATTCCTTCTATTCCTTTGAAAATTGAAGAAGTTGGGTTGTTGATCTGGTGACAGAGTTTGGACTCTGTCCAGTACTTTCTCGTACAACTTGGATCCCCTGAATATTTCATCTTGTGGGGAATTATCATGCACATACCTCTTTAAGCGTATTGAGCCAGGTGATTTTCCATGATATTCTATGGATCATGCCTTTTAAACACAATGTCAACTAACTTGACATCTTCTAGAGCCACGACGTCTACTTTAGAATTGCCGAAATCTAACAACGAGAACATACCAACTTGAAGAGGGAAGGTTGGCCATACCCTTTTCTGGGTCGCTTTTAATTCCTTACCGATGCCCCCTGTCATGGTCTGATAAGACACTTCTCGGCATAACATCTGATCTGGTAAAAACTTTGGGAGAGCATGGGGGGGAATCGAACACCCGAAAACCCTAATGTAGGAAAATTTTTCTTCAATGTACCAATCTGCTATTTTGCCCAGGTTTGCCATGATTTGGTCTGAAATTCTGGGAGGTGGGAAACTGTATAAGGTGATATGAATAGGCATCACTACATAATGACAGATTTCGTAGAAGAAATATCTGGCTTAGTCTTCCCACAACTTGTAATGATATAAATGGATAGGTTTAGTACTGGTTCGGGTCCAACTCCAATTCATCAGAGGGAAAGGAGTTAGAAAGCAAATAGCATCCATGATGTATGCTGACATATAGAAAGGGGAAGGTTTCCCTTTGGGCTTTTCCAGTTGGTACTTTGTGATTTCCTTAGCCAGGTTGTATGATAACATCTTGGCCCAGTTGAAAGAGTATCCCTCGGCCACTTCATGCATAATTGGTACCCATGCCAATAGGAAGTGAGTGGAGATATTCTTCCTGAAAAGTATACATAACATCATATCCACATAATTCATATGGGCTTCTAGCAACGTGGTGGCATATATGTCGTGAGTGTTGGATCTGAATTTCTTAGGGTGCCCCCACCAGTCCTTGATTAAATCAGGGTAGTTTTTCTCATATTGTGTGCACTCTTGTTTTTCAAAATACATTATGAATGCAACGTTGTAACTATATTTAAAAATAGGGGATAATTTATACATTACTTGTATATGCTCCAGATGAAAAAACCCAACAACAACCTTCTGTGAATTAGAAATGCTCCTAGTTGAAATGTCGACATTTTCTAGGGCCCAGCCTATCATGTCGTTATACGGCATGAGCCTCGACTGCATTACTATTTTGTGTAGCTCTAACTGAGCTATGTCACTGAGTTTGGTTGCATGAGTTTTGGTTACTTCGTCGCCTGAATCATCTGGGCAATTTATCAACTAATGATCTAGAATATTGAACACCTGTATCCAATATTTTACAATATCTATGGCACTCGGTGAGGTGTCTGACAGAACATCTATGTTCAGATTTGTGCTTTCACCAGCTGCTTTAGCATCTTTTGTGGTTCCATGATATTGATGAAATTGAAACTGGGTTTCCTGTTACAGGAAAATGTAAGAGCTTCTTAGTTGGCTAAAACTTGTTATTCTGCAAGAATGAAAATAGAATTCAAAATCAAGCGTTCTTATTCTCCTCAAGTGTATTGATCTGAGAATACCTTTACTAACGATAAATTTATTTACCATAATGAGAAAATCTAGGCAGCGATTTGCAATCCATATTGAAATCATTGTCGTTGAATTTTTATTAATTCCATTAATATTGGTGGTTCACGATTGGGGACTTGGATGAAATAGGTTTGAAATTTCCCGAATCGCGAATTCACGAAATATTAATTGCGAGATAATCTTGTTTAAAACACTAATTAATCGTGTTTAACTTTAAGTGTTTTCGGGAATTCAGACTTCGGGATTTTTAATAGTAGCTTGAGATAGAATCCCCGAAACTCAGAATCGTGAAATCATTAATTTTAGGATAATCATTTTTTAGCTTTAATTAACACTGTTTAAGTTCAAAGTGTTTTGAAAGTTCAGACTTCGGAGATTTCAAAATGTGATGGATGATAAATTTCCGAACTTCCGAAGTGCGAAGTTATTAACTATATTTTAATCAAGATTAACCTAACTAATTAAGATTTAATATTTTGGGATTTTGCTGCTTCATGGAATTGCAATTTAGCATGTCATTATATTTCCAAATGGTCGTTACCCATAGTGATGTGTCGAGGGTGACGTCATTTTAAATGACGTGTCGAGACTAGGGGGTGCCACGTGTTACTTAGATTTGTACGAATCTTTAGAGATAAATGTCGCAAATGGATGCCACATGTCAACCTAGGGAAGACTCGAAAGATACATGTGTACTATGCCTCATGTCCTTTGAAAGTTTATGAAAGAGTGATAACAAATTCTTTCAGGTTTTAGGGTTTTTAAAGTCATGACTTGTCGAACTACCCGAAGCGTGAAACTCTGAAGTGACCTTTAGTGATTTGGTTACTTAATATTCAGGCGACTCCACATCTCCGAAGATCTTGGGATCATCTAATCAATCTGAGGAACTTCATCAACGACGATTATCATGCATGCCTTGTTACAATTTAAGCAGAGATGCTTTTGTTTTAAAGTTCAAAGTTATAGGATTATAAATTTTCCAACAACTGGTGTAATCCAGCCATGACTTGAGGCTTGCATGTCTGATATGCGTTGGCCCGTGTCCATCTTTTTTCACAGGTGCGAGTCCTGAGAGTTCCAACATTGAGATTCTAGACCAGTTGTGTTGGAGCCCTAGAAGGAGAGGGACTGCCCGAGGGACTATGTGGCAGAGAAGGGTGGAGGTCCATTATCTTGGGTGGTGCAGGCTGGGTACTTGGATTGTTGTGAGTGTTGGGAAATCCTGTGAGAGCTTGAGTTCTGACCTAGTTTGGGAAGCCAAGTAACACTCTGGAACCATCCTATTGGATTCATAGCTCTGGCTCAGGGGTGACACTGCTGTTGAGATTTGGAGCAGTAGTGTCTATGGTTGCGTGGAACGTCCTTGGTCTATATCCAGTTGGTGTCATCTTTATAAAGATAAGTGTTCTCTGTTATGGTATTATTTATATGTATATGAATGTATTCCGCTATGTATTTATTTATCTTTTAATTGAATCTTAGAATATGCATGCTTGCTGGTTATGGTTGTGCATGTCATTAGGTCTTTTCTTTTATGCATCCTTTTTAATTTAAAAAGGTATCGATAAGAGAACAAAGTTGAAGGGTGGGCTTGAAGGTAGCATACCCCGGCCTGTGGGTGACTGGGGATGTTACACCCTAGGAGATGAAATGTCAAAAGTCATGTGGGCCCTATTGGGGTAAGTTAGTACATTAACTTCCCAGGGTCGTAGCTTTTGAATACAATCTCTTTTTTAGGCATGTGATAGCCCGTTGGAAATGTATTTTAGATGACTACGCATTATGTCGTCAAACTCTGACTCCATATACAATTTGATTGTGGTAAGCCCAGAAAACACTATTTAGAGCCCCAAAATGACCCTGGAAGTACAGACCTGTTAAGTTGGTTGCACAACTGTTATAGAAAGAAAAGTGTGTTTACCTTTTTTTGTGTGTTACATTTATGGTTTATTTCATTGTGCATTCACTCTGTGTTTGGAATGAATTATATGGTGTTTTGTTGAGTAAATTAGTTGCACTCATGTTTATTTAGCATGTTGTAGATACATTTAATTATTGGAATCATGAATGGTTAAACTTGGATGAATTAGTAGCTGGTAATCAACAACATGCTTATTTTTTAGATATTAGTGTCTTATTTTGTCTGCACTATGTGAACCACTAAAGTTTGATGATTGTGTGCAAATATCAAGCAAGTTCTATACAAAAGGAAGTTTAATGGTGTAATGTTACTAAATAATAGAAAAAATAGTGATTGAACTTATTTTAATTTTTCCAATTATTGCTTACCATGTTGTGTTTATGTTCAAACCTACAAAATGCACAATACAATCTAACACTAAACATTTCAAGGAAGGTGCTTTGCACCATGAAAGATTGTTTGCTAGTTTACATTTTTTCATGATATACAAATATTGATCATGACCACAAATTACAAATCTTGATTAAATGAAAATATTAATCATGGAGTTCTGTAAAGCTCTTGCAGGAAAATTCAAATTTCATTGCACCAAAATTCACCATAGCTCCAACCTTCTTTAAGATTTCTCACTTGTTGAAACTTCTCTATAATTTCGTGTATTTATAGTTGACATCATCACCACTTCTACTTTTGTATCTATTATTTTGATGCTGTTTAGATTCTTTGAAACAATTGAACAATCATAATTTTTATTTTTTAAATAACTTTGTGATAATATTTGTAATGCTTCACATTTATTTAATTAGAGTAAATATTTTAAGCATAAGCATTGCACCCTCTTTTATATAATGTAACTCCTCCAATTCATTTATTATATAAATCTAGGGAGGAAACCAGGATCAACCATGATATGATTTTCTGATAGGAATAATACCCAAAATCCCCTTTATAACACAACAAAAACACTCACAGAGACGACTGAATGTATATACTTGAAAATCTCAACAGAATAATGAGAACTTTTCCCCTCAATTCAATCGACTCCTTATTTAAAGAGAAAGGTGTGTAAAGACGAGCACAAGACTCTTTATTTAAAGAGAAAGATAAGGGATGGCAAGCTTCTATAAGTCACCATCAAAATGAAAGACAAAGAATTTTCTTTTTCTCTCGTGTCACGGTTGGAATAAATAACACATGGAAGTTTCTTATATAATTCACTAGTGGAATAAATGATATAGGGTGGAGGAACTTTGCTTGATGTGATGTTGGAGTAAATGATATAGGTGTGTAAAGATGAACATAATCCTCTTTATTTAAAGAGAAAGATCAGGGACGGTAAGCTTCTTTACCCCCACCATAAAGATGACCAAAAAAGAGATTCAAATAATCAATTGGAGGTCTTTCTTTACGTAAAGAGAAGCATATTTATATTTATTAATTGGAGATTTTTTTTTTTATGTAAAGAGAAGCATATTTATATTTATTTATTTGAAAGGAAAGATCGAAGTAAATGAATTAGAGAAGTTTCTTTACGTAAAGAGAAGTATGATTATATTTATTTTGAAAAGACATACAATGAACTTCATTATTTTTATCTAAATAGCATAGGCATAGTTGTTAAGAAAACCCATAAGCACTCTATCTCAAAATGTTTTTTATTATATTTGTTTAATTATAATATATATTTTTAATTTATCTATTTTATTTTTGTTTTAATTTTTGGAAGTTTTTATGTCAGTAAATCTTTATGTACTTTAAGGGTCATTTTGGAACTCTAAACAATGTTTTCTTGGTTTGCCATAGTCAAATTGTAGAGAAGTCAAATTTTGACAGAATAATGTGTAGTCCTCGAAAAGAACTTTCCAATGGGCTATCACGCGCCTAAAACAAAGATCGTATGAAAAAGTTACGACACGAGGAAGTTAATGTACTAACTTACCCCAACAAGGCCCGCATGACTTTTGACATTTCATCTCCTAGGGTTAGGTTTTTGGATGTCTAGAGATTTTGCTTTCATGTTTATCATAAAAAGGCCTTTAGAGCCTCATTGTAATCATCTCCTAGTGAATGAGCATAGCTATCACAACTCTTCTCAGAGATAAAGCTGTCACCATTCTAGAGAGTCTTGCACTCTGTATTTTTTTCAGTCTCTATACAATTCTTTCATTAATAGATATAATGTGTTGTTGTACCTCTTTTTTCTGGAAATTTTCTTGAGTGTTTCATTGTAATATCTTTTCTTTCATTTCATTCCTAAAATAATCTAGATCAGTGGTATCTGAGCAGGCTTCTCTTGATCGTTTTTTTTTTTCAGTGTATGTCCTCGACGAGGTCCGAGTATAGCTAGTTGGTTCTCGAGCTTGTCTCTCTTGAGGAAAATCACTCTTGCATGCCCAAGAAATCCTCTATGGCGGCAGAAAATAAAAACGGTGGAGCAAAATATTATATTAACATGTTTCTTGAGCAAGCTCTCGTGTGATAAAGAGACAAAATGATGGATAATTTTGCACACATCCTTCAACGCCTGCCGATAGAAATATGCACATCTTCATCAAGAGGGCATTTTGGAGGAACCTCTCCCTTCAAGGTACAATTTAATTTTGATATTCCCATATTTGAAGGTCAGATAGATGTGGATGGCTTAGAAAAATGGTTAAATCTGCTAGAAGGTTATTTCTCTGTTAAAAACAATTTTGGCTGGGAAAAGATTACCTACACACTCCTCAAGGCTCTCCCCCATGTCAAATATTGGTGGAAAACTTACTGGAAGAAAATCTCCATAGAGGAATCTAGAATATATGGGGCCAATCCCACTTGGGATTTTTTTGTAGATGTGATCAAGGAACAATACTACCTTGTTGGTAACTATGAACACCGGTACATGAGATGGACCACACTACGACAAGAGAAGAGCCAAATAGTGTCATAGTTCACAAACACTTTCCATACCTTGCACACCAAGCTGGGTATTAAAGACTCCAAGTGACATCTGGTTCTGACATATGGTGGGGCTCTGCATAAGTACATCAAAACTGAAATGGTTTTCCTAAACATATCATCATTAGGAGTTTCCTATCGATATGTTGTCATAATCGAGCAAAACATTAGGCACCAGAACAAATGGGAGTTCGGATCTACAAATCCGCAACAACCAAAGCATGGTAAAGATGACCCTAACCAACAACCTCCAGACAACCAATCCAAGAAACAAGAAAAGAAGGGTAAAGGAAAGACGAAGAATGACACTGGAAAGTGGTGTGACTTCCACAAAATCCCATGGCACAACACCGACGAATGTCACTCAAAACAGTCATTAGTGGCTGAGATCAAAGACAAGGAGTCGAACCCTGATTTGGAATCTGATCCAGAAAATATTGAAAATAGATAGATCATCGACGTAGACCCCACTGCTACTGTCATGACCACAACAATTCAACCAGAAGAACAAGTAGATCCTAAAAAGGGGGAGCACATTTTCCATTCACATATGTGGGTGAAGGGGACCTTGTTGCATTTCATTTTTTATAACGATAGCTAGAAGGACCTCATCTTGGCCGAGGTCATCAAATAGTTGGGGTTGTCGACAAAACCATACCTGTAGCCATACAACATCGGGTGGCTTCACCAGGGACGAGATCTCTATGTCAACCATAAGTGTCTATTGTTCTATAGCATCCAACCCTTTAAGGATTTGGTAGTGTGTGATGTGTCACCTCTTGATGTCTATGATGTAATTTTATGCCAACCATATATGTGGAAATGTCATGTTTTTTATGAGTCTCGACCCTGTAGTGTCATTATACTCTGGCGGGTCATCTCTACAGGATACCAGAGGTAGTTCCAACTACTAATCCACCAAAACAGTTCTGTACTTCCTGGAAGCTCGAGAACCAACTAGCTATACTCGGACCTCGTCGGGGACATACAC